>JAJOZX010015286.1:52500-80662 GCA_023014485.1 Bathynomus jamesi | reverse complement strand
GTTCATCGTTAGCTACATTATTAAACACACGTTTATAAGCACGCTTTTCCAATCGAGGGTTTATTTCTACCGACTCGAGCTTTTCAATCGTGAACTCACTCAACATAACGGCAATTGAAATAATCTTCTAAATCGTTACGACAACTGCGCGTTATATAAAGAAATAGTTCTTCAGGGTGAACGGTGTAGGTGAGCTCAGCCTTGTACCGATCAATTGCTTTGTACCAAAGTTCATGGTATTTCAAAGAGTCTAAACTTTTTAAATAAACATCCAGCACTAGACCATTCTCACCAGCCCTACACTCGGTAAACCCATCGAGCAGAGCGGTGTAGGCGTATTCAAGTACTGTATCAAAATAAAGCATGTCCGTAACACGCGCGTCTAATATAGGTTTCAGCTTGCGGAATCCGACGATTTCAAACATTCTGTCGAGGATGAAATGGTTTCGCGTAGGAACAAGAGCGTTATTATCAGAAGCATTCTTCCACATCAGCCGTATATCAATGCACGGCCGATCGTTATTTATACACAACGTACATACAACGGCGTATGAGGGTGCGTCACTAATCTGCTCTCTTCTTGTACCTACGTTAGCAGGTATTTTATAACGATCTTCACTCCACTTCTCAACTATCACGAAGATTCTATTCATCTCCTCGACACATAAATAAACCCGTTTGTTTGTTTGTCTACATTCCGTTTCCAGTACATAGCTAATGGTACCGGAATTACGCCTGAACACGCGCAACGATTTCGTCACGGACACATCGTACGAGGCGTTGAGAATGCTGCTCAAAGGAAGTTCCATCGTATTCGAGGAGCGCACGTCCACTCGGTTCAAGCTCTGAGATAACTATGAGCCGTGTGAGGCACGCAGGTAGGCAGGAACGGTTCGACAGGCGGCTGACTCGATGATACGTGAATGGGCTTGTTCGTATGATCCGCGAGTCGTACCGAATTGTTGTACATATTTCGGTACAAGAATTAATTTCATCACTACCAGCCTACGCACCAGACATTTTACCTCAGGATAAGAACTAGGAACATTTTATGCTTTACTAAACATCTTCACACTCCGGCGCACTATTTGAGAGGAACATATGCTCATATTTTTCCTTTCTGCCCATCAAACGATACTCGTCTCTAAAATCTGTTAAAAACTCACGCATGGCACTAGCCACAACCTTACTACGAACCTCATCATGATATACGTTAATACAGTGATAAAAATACTTAAGATTGTCCATGATCACGAGATTCACATTTTCAGTCGTAGGGTATGAGTAATCGACATGGTGTAGCATGACGTAATACCGCTTGTCACACCACCCATCCGCAAGACTCATTATCCATACCTGCTGCTTCTCTTCTGCACGCGTTGTTTCTTTTACTTCACGGTGTATGTGAGACTTTATAAAGTTTAGCGCTGCAGTATACTTCAGCACATCGTCTGTGCAACGAAAGCCTCAACGGTCTCACCAGAACATCCGTAGAGTATTTGTACATCTTGGAACTTCGCACAATCCAATGTGTTTTTAAAAGAGGCATAGGAGGGAGGAATAGGAAGTTTTTCGGTATCCACCACATCCTGACACTTTGTTGAATACCATTTCATAAACGTTGTATTAGCAATATTAAAGGTAGCCATTTGAATACACGTCTGATCTGAATACACGTCTGATTTCTCGGGCTTACTGCAGTCGACTGACGACGCAGGGACTCCCAGATAGTAGCATGACTCACGGTCTTACAGTGGGCGGAGCTTAGAACTTTCACCTGCGCACACACACACACACACACACACACACACACACAAAGGAGAAAGTGAAACGCTAATTGAAACATGATTTATTTAATAAACGAGATATTCAAGTTATATATATTTACAAATACGATTTAATAAACGAGATATTCAAGTTATATATATTTACAAATACGTGTAATAAATCAATAGATACGATTATATACAAGACAAATACGTGTGAGTTAACAATAGAAGCATCATTGGTATCCAAAGGGTACGGTGTCATAGGTACCAGGTAACTGGTAACGTTTCCTATAGGTGTTACGGCACACCTTCGTACCCCTAAGTTCCTTCACGCCCCCCAGCTTCTGCGCCCGAAAATTGTGGGTGCCTACAATTAGTTGGGGAGGTTGTTCGCCCTCATCATCGTCCAAACATACTAGAACCTTCAACGATTCAAAGTTAACAACCCGCCGATTCGCATGGTTGAGCGTAATAACCTTTGCCTTCACGATATATTTCATTTCCTCCCCCACCCTGACCCGTACCCCATAAGTCTTAGGTCCTGTTGAGACAAAAGAGTCGGCGTAAGCGTTGTCCCCATACTCATCCTTGATCTCATCAGTGAGCTCGCCGAGGAACTCTCCAATAGCGGGCATGTATTCACCCTCTCTGTGAATATCACGCTATCTGTATCGGCATACAATACTCTCCGCCCAAGAGATTGCAATAGACCCCAAAGTTTTATACGAGCGTAGGCTGTTGTGAAGCTGGCCACAGGTATGTTTGTAACCCTTGAGGTATCTGTGGCAAATTCAGTGTTGTTGTACTTTATTATGTAAGTATTACATACATTCACGATCTCCATGACCACTTTGTGCCAAATGAATGCTCCCTCTGCCGGTATTCTGCGCAAATTTTCCCCATAGACTGTTTAGACACAACTTTGCACTAAAGCGCTTGCCAGGATTCTTTACAATTTGGACACGATCAAGTTGTATACCTTCGCGGTCGCGGTAACGTTGAATATAGGCAGACTTTTCATCTTCGGTATCAACTCCTCGCGGATACCCTGATGCCTCAACCTTATCCTTCAAAAAGGCGTTTATATATGGTGTGAAAAGGTTGGGTAGCTTCTGAAACCTCCACACCTCATGTATCTTCAGTATTCTATAACCATGGCGTACGGCTAGGGCCAACTCAGGACTTGTATATACGCCTCTGATCTTACGCTGGTGGGGTATATGGTTACAATCGCCGTTATCCTCTTCCGCGCACTTCACGCACAGGGGAAACATGAGCTTGTCGTCGATAACGACAGGTAAGATCGGCATCCATAAATTACGTGGGGGGAGTACGTCTACGAAAGAGAGCCCAAAGTAACGATCATTCAAATTTTTTGAAAATTCATTGATGGAGGGTAGGCTAGGTCCCACCAGTTTCTCAGGAGCGCCCACGGGGTACGGATTGCTCTTCATCACGTATGGGTATAAAGAACAGAAATCGTTGTAATGGAGCTTCACGCCCTCCGTAGGTGGAAAGTATAGTCTGAAAGGATTTGTACGTCCTCCAAACAAGCTATCACCACATTTGAGAGGATCCAGCACCATTGAACGCTTGATCGTGTTTATTTCCTCACGGTACACCTCGTCTGTCCATCCGTGCATCATATTCATGCTCCCACAAGACTTTGTGAGTGAACTGTGATCCTATAAGTTGATCGCGGGTGCGGGTTGATGCAAGACAGTCGGCAGGAGACCTACCGTGGGTATCTCCGACGATTCCGCACTCAGGACGGGGACATCCATGCCACCAGCAACCGTTAAAGGAGTACACCAGTGACACGGTTTTCACTTAACCCATCAACCCAAAAAACACGTCCATTAATCTTAATGGGTACTTCACCCGTGTTGCGGGCGTGCTTTATGTATACACCTGTCTGTTGCTGTAGGTGTATGAGCCAGTAAATAGCCTTGTGTCCGTAACTGCGGGGGTTGTTTCGGTGAATAATGGCTAAGATGTCTTTAGGCATGAAGTTATTCTTGAACACCGTAAAACATAATGATGCGATGGTGGTTGCGACTTGCAGTGGATCGCATTTGAAACGGGTTATGTACATTCTTCTAAAGGCCTGGAAATATACTCTAAGCACGCGCACATCATTCACGCAATAACGCTTACATTCATCAGCTATATTATAAGGTTTACTTTCATTAAAACTGTCGTAGTATCGATCAAAGTCTTCACGTTCATCCATACAGTCAAAATAATGTTTGGGGGGTGGTGGGCCTACGTAGTTTAAAGTCTCGCTGGTGAGGAAAGTGTAAGGGAAGTATCCTTTGGAAACTTCAGCTGCTACTCCCATCACCTTGGGTAGCTTTGATAATTTACAAGGTGTGAATAATAAAGTATCTTTAAATTGTACATTGCCTCTTATCTGCATCTGTATTAATTTGTTGCCTCTTTTCAATGGATCACCTGTAAATATCTCAGAGGATTCGTGTTCAAGCAACTCCTTATAAAGGAACTGCGTGTCAAACTTTGCCCCGTTATGGGCGAGAATATACACAGTCATTTTTTTGAACTTGTCGGCTAACTTGACAATATAGGACACAAATAGTTTCACAGGACTATCGCGGACATTCGTTTTAAAAACGTTTGTCCGTTTACCGCATTTGGGACACTCGTCACATTCGATACCCATACACTCATCACAGATGGTCTGGCTCACAAGTAAATGTGGAATTACCTCTTTGGTTTCAGCGTTCGTATATGTTTCTATATCGTAGTATACAGTTATACAAGGGTTATTTTTAGGCTTAGCATCTTTCATATAACACACATGCTTTACTCCATCCGCCTTATATTCCTCCTGGCATGTAGGACAGTGAATTACGTCACACTTGTGCTTAAATTTCCCCCAATTATCCATTGTGTGAAACATACCACATTCACAGATTCTCATTTTCCTGCACGTGCCAATTGATTTATGGAAATCAAAACAGCTATTATTGAAAAATGTGCGTCTACACACATCACAGTCTCTCTTCTCAGCTTCAACTACACGGCTTTCACATTTGGTGCTTTTACACTGCTCACATACCATGTGACATTCTTTACAATGTCTCACTATATCATCCGCAAACTCGAGGCACCCCTTACACAAATCATGATGTCTCCCATATTTTCGACTTTTGTCATAACTCGCGTAAAGCCACCTTATATTACGGATGGGGAGATACGTTGTCCCTGACAATCCTAAAATAAGTAGGGGTCTTGTACGATCTCTCACACAGCTTTTAAAAACATACACAGTCCTACGACGATCATCCAACCCAAATACAACTATGCGGACATTCATTTCCTGTTCTACCCTTCTCAGCTCTTCAGGACCCATATTACAGTCAAATTCAAGTTCACAGTCTACAGCTAGTTTACGGGCACGCTTCACGACCGTAGGCAGCAAAATTTTTTGAGTCCGTGTATTTTTGTACAGTAAACATACGTGCTAAGAGTACTGCTATAAAGCCGCAACCACGATCGACGTTTATATGCTTTCGGTAAATAGTCGGAGAATTGAAGTTAACTCTTTGATGACCAGTATACATTTCTTTGAACTTAAAAGTTTGTTTTATTGTGTTTTACAATTAGATATTAGTAACTATAGTCACTTAAATGACCCATTTTTGGGTTAATTTTCCGACAACTAAACGATACCTGTATAAACATGTAGATGTATTTGTAGAAACGTTGCATCATTGTACAATTTATATTATTATTTCCTTGGGACAAATATGTCCTTTGGTCCTCAAAGGGTTAAGAGTATACGGTATGGCACCTCGACCCGCAACACGGAATACACGGTCAATATTTACCGTGAAGTTGTCCATATTGAAGGCTATACTGCTTTGGGCGGCTTGCATTATACGTCCTAATATATATTCTACATCTTCAGCCGCCAAACGTCTAAATGGCACTATCACCCAATAATCGTCTACATCACCGTCATCTGACCCGAATCCAAAGGACAGACTCGTCCTGACTTCACGCTCGTCGCGATTCTGAAGAGCAAACTCTATAATACGCTGTACAACCCGGCGTAGCCCGCGCTCAATTCCATTGCTATACATGGCTCTAGGGTCGACCCTGACTCTATACCGATTTCTAGTCAAGGCTGGGGTGGGGGCTGCGGAGCGCACCAACTCGAACGTTATTTCATCCTCAACAGAACGGGGGGCGGCGGATGAAATAGGGGATATATTAGCAGAAGTTGGTGCTGGGGGGCCTGTTGCGTAGGAGGTTGAGGGTTGGGGATCTATTATTGTAGACTTAACAGAACGGGGGGCGGCGGATGAATAAGGGAGTATATTAGCGGGAGGTGCTGCTGGGGGATTGTTGCGTAAGGGGTTGATGGTTGGGGATCTATTACTGGTGCAACAGGCACGTATTTCGGTCGCTTTATACCTGACGTGGGGTTCTCATACCTCCGCTTTGGACGTGCTACCGGTATCGCTGGTGAGGGTTCGTTGGCAGGGGAGGAGATCACAACTACACTGTCGTCGAGGTCATCCGTAATGTCAATGATGGGATGCTCTACCTCATCGTCATTCACGGTTCTGTGGGAGAAGAAATATAAGGAACAGCACTCAAAATTTGTAATATTTTGTAAATGACCCACTTAGGAGTGTGACGTGTTAGAAATGGACTCTGTAGAAAAATTCAGATTCACGAGCCCATCCACATGTACATATTATGCTTAAAATCATTAAAGAAAAGGGAGAGATGTTCTCGAAATTTGTGCATAAAGTTATATGGTGCTATTCGACGTATCAATCAGTGTTCAACGAGTACCAAGATGATATTTTGTTCCACAAAGGCGTATATGACGTTAATTCGTTAAAGGGAAATGAACATACAATCATTGTAATTGCGATCTCATGTTGGAGATGGATAAAACGTTTGCCGAGACATTTACAGTATTCTCCCACCACCTTAACATAAGCGTGTTCTTCATCAATCAGAATCTATTTTTCAAAAATAGATACATGCGCGATGTGTCGTTAAATACGCAATATCTAGTCTTATTCGCGCAACGTATAGATGTATCACAAATTGGGTTATTAGCCAATCAAATGTTCCGAATCAGCGTAAGGAGTTTTTGGAAGTTTATAAAGAAGCTACAAGCATGCGTTACGGATATTTGCTTTGCGACCTTCATCCGCGAAACACGTTTAGAGTGCTTCTGCGAACGAATATATTTCCAAACGAGCCTGAAACGGTGTATGTTCCAGAATGACAAAGAGACTAAAGAAATACCGTGAATTAATAAAAATCTATCATCGACTGCCCCGGGCAATGCAGCAGATGTTTATTAAAAATATCGACGCCGACTTTTTAAAATGCATCTGTGAAATCTGTCTTAACGTTATAAATTGCAATGTATCAATGAAAACCCATCAGAAAGCTCGCCTACGCCGCTACAAGAACATAATACGTACACTCGCTCGTAAAAGTCAAACTGTAGCAAAGAAAAAACGAATTATTGTACAAACAGGAGGGTCATTTCTCCCCATCTTATTTTCAGTTTCGGGTCCTTTACTGACTAGATTAATATAATGAAGAAAGTGGTAGTGATTCCCCACGAGGTGTACGCTTCACTGCAAAGGAATCCAGACACGGATCTAGACCCCCGTAAAAGCAGACTTAAAAGAATGGAAAGCGAATTGCTAGCCCTATTAAACAGTGAAAAAACACCTGATGAGAAAAGAATCTTATACCAAGAAGCTCTGCAGAAATTTCTTCACGAGTACGAAAATTATAAGAGCCCTACAGAGATTCCTGTGGTTATTAGGCACAGCACGGGGGACGATGGCGACATAGGATCTGTACCCGGCGACACAGCTGACCAACCAAAAAGATTAGCCACACAACATATCGAACATGTATTAAAAAATACCCTCCCACTTACATTGAGGAGTAAAGGCTTAAGTCTTTATAATCTATTGAATGAGGATCCCGCCATACAATGGACCGATACAGGGGAGATCATTGTGGAAGGATCAAAGGTACAGGGATCGAATATCGTAGACATTGTCCATGATCTGGTGAGAAAGTGGGATAGGCCATCACCATCAGGATGGAAGCATATTAAAGCAAGACTACAACAAATAAATGTCCCTAAAACGTTGATAGGAAATCTGAACAGGTTAAAAGACTTGGAACATGCAACGCCTGTGACACAATTGAAGGCGCCGTCACCCCCGGCGGTAACACCTTTGAAGAGGAGCAAGAAGAGGTTAAACCAACCCTACCCACGTGCCTCTAAAATACGCAAATGGCTAACGTATTAACTAAACGCTATTATGACATTTCTACCCGATCCTCTTACGGCGGCGTATATAGACTGTACAGAAGTGTTTACGGAGTAGGAAAAAAAGATGTTGAAAGATTTTTGAGGGAGCAGGACGCTTATACGCTTCATAAGCCTGTGAGAAAAAGGTTTAAAACAGCCAAGACAACGGCTTCCTCGATTGATTCTATTTGGCAAGCAGATTTAACAGACATGCAAAGATATTCTGTGTATAACGATGGTTACCGCTACATTCTATTCATAATAGACGTATTCTCTAGATATCTGTGGCTAGTTCCTCTGAAAAATAAATCACCTGAAACAGTTGCTAAAGCCACCAAAACGCTAATGTTAAAAGAAAACAGGGTTCCTGGCTATTTTTGTACGGATATGGGGAAGGAATTTATAGGCAGTGCTTTTCAGAACATGTTGACAGAGTTTAATATCAGCTATTATTACAACCAATTCTATACATAAGGATTCTTTAGCTGAAAGAGTTCAGCGCACCATAAAGGAACGCATGCACCGTTATTTTACACATAAAAACACATACAGATTTCTAGACATTCTGGAATCATTGGCGTCATCCTACAACCGCTCACATCATCGCACGATTGGGACAACACCTAACGAAGTTTTAGAAAGAGGTACGCTCCCGAGGAGAGATGGATCACCACCACCACCACACTCTGCGCGCTTCAAAATCAATGATTATGTAAGGCTGTCGCGTTCGGGGAACAAATTCGCAAAGGGTTTTGAGCAAGGATGGACACGCGAGATTTTTAAAGTTAGGGCTATGAGACCTAAAGGTGAGATAATGATGTATTACATTGAAGATTTGAATGGGGAAGAAATCTCAGGAGGCTTTTACCGCGAGGAATTGCAGAAAGTTGCGTTTAATTTAGGAAAAAATGTGTTTAAAATTGAGAAAATTTTGGAAGCAAAGGTTCAGAAAGAGAAAAATGTACTGGTGAAATGGCTAGGGTACCCAGAAAGCTTCAACACCTATATAAAAGCTGATGCAATAATGAAGCTTAAATAGTATGCAACATAGCTCCTAACCATTTCTACGTCACACTCCCGTCCTCCTCGTCCCTGTCTGTACACCCTAACAACACACTAGCCAACTTTGTAACAGAACTCCACAAGCACATTGAATTGGGTCGTGATTCGTATGAGGTGGGGATATGCGAAATTCATCTGGACACCATCTTTTTAAATATTGAACACAAAGAAACCGTTTTTACGATTCTTAGAGACATTGACGAGTGTGAAAAAGCTGGGGTAGCTATGGATGAAACTATGCGTATCGCTCGGACTAAGATTGCACGGTATTACAGTACAGAAGTAAGACTAGGACCGGGTCAATATGGTTCGGCCGAGGATGTTGTGAGAGGCTTAAACGTAAGTTTAAGAAACTCAAACCTTACGAATGATTTAGTATACGAAATCGTAAACAACCCTGCACATACACTAATCCTAAAATCAAAGACTAACAGACGTATTAAAGACCATAGAAAGTTCCAAATTCTAGCCAATGGCCGATATAGCGCAGCCTTCCAAAGAGACACATTTCACGAGACACAGCATGACTTGTCCAGATTAATGTATCAATTGAAGATGGAGAAATTGGCTGAAAGGTCCCCAGACATGTGCTATATTTACAGTAATATAGTGGAGCACCAGTTTGTTGGGGATACCCAGGCACGCCTGCTGCGCATTGCTCACATCCCCAACCATAGAGGAAGGAGTTTGAGTATTACATATGACAGACCCCATTATGTGAATGTCGCAACTAATTTAATAACCAATATCTCAATATATATAAGAACGATTGAGGGTGAAAACTTCCCATTCGGTAACGGGAGCTTAACAGTGAAGCTACACTTTCGACGCACTGAGTTATAATGGATAGAAAGCCTTTCACCGTCTATCGAGGGGTGCGATACCAGCGCGGTAGTGGACTTGGATCCATTTTTTCATCCATACTACGTACGGCTGTTCCTTTGCTGAAGAGGGGTGCCAATACCTTGGAAGGAAAGCGCTACAATCAGGTATTAACACTGCAGAAGACATATTGGCCGGGGCTAAACCTAAAGAGGCTCTAAAAAAACATTTAAAGCGTACACGGGACGAAATCATCAAAGATGCAAAGAGAAAAATGCGTGGTGGCGGGAAGAAGCGGGCTGCCCGGAAGAAGAAGGGGTCGCGTAGTATTAAACGTAAAAGGCTATCAAAAAAGAAGTGCTGTAAGCGAATGAAACCTATGGTTGACCACTTTTTTGACTGATATAAGCTAAGGACATTGATCTCATGAGTCATAGTTTGTTTACCACTTGTCGAGAGAGGAGTCACTATTTCGCCATGGCACGCTTCATCCACCCATGTAGTTCACAATGCTGTAAATCGGAGCTATCCCTTTTTGAGCTACCTCCAACCCAAGTTTCTATTGAGCACAGTGACTTTATTACAATTAACCCTTTAAACACAATTAGTTCCCCGAGTGCACCTATAGAATTCGTGATACCCAGCTCAGGTCCTTACTTTTTTGATCCAAGCTGTGTGCACATGTACGCTAAGCTACGTATAGCCCATTCTGATGGAACGGTCTGCGATGACAAATATGCTGTATACCCTGAAACAAACTTTCTGCACTCCATATTCAACCAGTGTGACGTATATTTAAATCAAACCAACATATCGGCAGGCACGGGGTACTATCATCTACGAGCCTATCTGGAAAATGTCCTCAACTTTTCCAAAGAAGCGAAGGCTACCTTTTTAAGTGCCGAGGGATATTATCAAACTAAAGATGAAAATAGTATAAAGGACAAATTTAAAAATTCTAAAAAGAAAATATACGAGTGTTTTGGAGGTTGCACACAGATTTCACTTTCCAGGAGAAGTTGCTTGTCAACGGGGTGGATATGAAAATAAAGCTCACCCGCACGAGTCCTGAGATCTGCTTAAATCTGGATGCTGATCAAGAAGAGGGTGCAAAGCCCGTTGTGGTTCACATTATGGACACATACCTCCGCGTACGGCGAGTGAAATTAAGTTCACCAAAACAACTAGAAATTGAGAAAAATTTACTAAACGCTACAGTGAAATATCCTATTAACAGAGTGCAAATCAAACTATATACGGTTCCTGCAGGGTTGGCATCGAAGCAGATAGAAAACATTGCCCTGGGAAATCTTCCTAAAAGGAGATTAATCGGCATGCAGGACCACGCTTCGGTGAATGGAAAATATAAAAAGAGTGCCTTTAAATTCGAGAATTTCGGACTTAAAAATATAACTATACGTTAATGGCACTGCTTTGGGTGGAACAATGGGTACGGACTATTCATCAGACGCTGTGTTACCTCTTTGTGCCAGAGCCTACAGTAATCTGACCCATATTGCAGGTGATTGTGATGAGCTTGGTAATGGGGTAACGCAGGAAGAATTCATTGATCAATTTAACCTTTATCCGTTTGACATTACACCTGACTTATCTGCTAGCGTAAATACCCATTTAACCCCACAGCAGAGCGGAAACATCTCAGTGCGGCTGGAATTCGCCAAGCCTATAGACGCTCCTATTAGTGTACTAGTATATCTCGAATCGCAAGCCCTAATAGAAGTAGACAGATTTAGGAGCGTTATCACTGACTTTTAAAATGGATGCTAATACACTTCAGAAAGTAATGGAGCGAGTCACACGTTCCAAATTTATCGGCGTGTTTGCGAAACATTGAGTTTGCCAAGTACGCGAGAATGCGGTAGTCTTATTGTGAACACAGATGTCATCGGTAATGAAGGGATTCACTGGATCGCTGTCTATTTTAAAAATAGACAGCGCCTGTACTATTTTGATTCACTCGGTACTCAACCCTGGAGTGACCCTATTATTGTAAAATTTCTCGCTGTTACATTTCCCGAAGTTGTATGGAACCCGTTTCGTGTACAAGGATATTTTACTAATGTTTACGGAATGTACTGCGTCTCATTTCTCATGCATATGTCAAGTGATAAAGAATTTATAAATTTTTTAAATTTATTTGACCCGTGTCACACTCGCCGAAACGATGAAATGGTATGCAGACAGATAAAAATCCGTTTTCCAATTGTACGTACTCGTTGTATATTATAATGTTTTTTACGTATATTTGTAACGGTATATTCTGTAGTTGTTTATTGTACTGATTTCTTTCATTTAATAAATTTATGAAAATATATTGTGTCTTCTTATCCCAAAAAGATTGAAAAACACTTACATTATTTCGGTGTGACATTGTTGACTGATCAGTATATCCTCCGTATTCCGAGATTCTTCAAAAGATTGTATAACACGTGTCAAATCCTCATCGGACCTTAAAGGAATAATGTTCATTCTTTTAAAACATATACAGAGTATACAGACAGATCCCCATTATGTGAAGATATCTTTGGTTCGAGGAATAACATTGATTGCCAAAAAAATTTCGATTTTAACATAATAAAACAAAAATAACATTGATTGACATAAAAATTTTTGGCGAGTATCTATTTGACGAGATACTACAACTCTCCATATATATAAATCGAATTATAGACACTTACATTTCTATGGTAGTCCCCTGCGTCGGGTTGTAAGGAGCGTCACTGCAAATATCTTCAACGGTTTGCGTTGGAAATAATTCGCCACGGTCAATCGCGTTAAAAAGACTAATTGCGGTTAATGCTGCAGTGTCACTTTCTTCATACAATTCCGGGGAGACGTACAGGTCCATGGTGGAGGATGTGTGACATTGCTGACTGTTCAGTATATCCTCCGTATTCCGAGATTCTTCAAAAGATTGTATAACACGTGTCAAATCCTCATCGGACCTTAAAGGAATAATGTTCATTCTTTTAAAACATATACAGAGTATACAGTCAGATCCCCATTATGTGAAGATATCTTTGGTTCCAGGAATAACATTGATTGCCCTAAAAAAATTTCGATTTTAGCATAATGGGGATAAGAGATAAAACCAAATAACATTGATTGACATAAAAATCTTTTGACGAGTATCTATTTGACGAGATACTACAACTCTCCATATATATAAATCGAATTATAGACACTTACATTTCTATGGTAGTCCCTGCGTCGGGTTGTAAGGAGCGTCACTGCAAATATCTTCAACGGTTTGCGTTGGGAATAATTCATCACGGTCAATCGCGTTAAAAAGACTAATTGTCGTTAATGCTGCAGCGTCACTTTCTTCATACAAGTCTGGGGAGACGTACAGGTCCATGGTGGAGGGAATGATTATTCACTGACGCTAAAATAGCTACTATTACTCCCAACTGAAAAATATCCCCTTTTATATGCACAATCGCCAAGCTCCTCCAAAAGACCAGATGTTCGTAGTGATTGGCTGCCGATGTAGCTGGGTGGAGCTATGACGTGTACCAATCCGCTATAACGGGACCGGACGAGTAACATATATATAAAATCGTGTTTCTTGTGAATAAATTATAGACAATTACATTTCTATGGTAGTCCCTTATATTATATTTTTATTTTTACTTACAAGTTAGTATATTGTTTTCACAAATTCTTGTGTTAACATAATTGTTAACTTATTTTATAATAAAGAAATTATATCCTAATTATATTTTTAAAAGAGCATTCGGTTTCCACATTAAACTGTGGGTCTAAGGTGGCGTGAAAACTTTATCCGTTGTCACTTCGAGCTAGTTGTTATTATTACTAGAGAAAATCATGCATGCTTTTCGGTCAAACTACTGACTCGTTTCAAATGATGCATTAACATGCTTTTCGGTCATACTACTGACTCGGGTCAAATGATACAATAACATGCTTTTCGGTCATACTACTGACTCGGGTCAAATGATGCATTAACATGTTTTTCGGTCATACTACTGACTCGGGTCAAATGATGCATTAACATGCTTTTCGGCCATACTACTGCCTCGGGTCAAATGAACCTGTTATTTTAAATCCGTTTCAATAATCCTGTTATGTTGAAATGTGGAAGAGTAAGCAGCGACTCCCTGACGAGATGTATTTCGATCCACAGAACAACTGTTCACATTATAGGACTTTTGATACTGATTCCGGTTTCAGAATTTTTCTAGCACCCATAGTTTTCGAGAAAATAATAATATTTCCATTTACTCAGAGTTTCCCGTCACTAATGTAATCGAGAGGATATAAAGAAATATATCCTAATTATATTTTTAAAAGAGCATTCGGTTTCAACGTTAAACTGTGGGTCTGAGGCGGAGTGAAAACCTTATCCGTTGTTACAATTCGGGGAAGAGCTAGTTGTTATTATTACTAAAGAGAAAAATAAATAGCCATATTCCTTTATTAATTAATGAACAAAACTCTCTCTCTTTCTAATATATATATTATATATATTAGTATTTTCAGGTTTCCCCACCTTGTTTCTTTCGCTGATTATTATTTATTATAATTGTGTGTATATCTAAGAGTCGGAGTGAGGTGAGGTTTTGATCGATTTGACTGGTAGAAAGGTAAAATTATGGTCAATCGAGTTGACCAGATTCTCGGAATTCCTTTCCTCTAGCGGATTGTGTTTTGGTTAATTTCAACTTTTAAATGAATTGTTTCGTAAATTTTCGTTATTCGTGACTTAAATATTTATAATAAAAATTAAGTGTGTAAAATTATTTATTTAATAAACAGAATTTAATTGGATTCATCTACCGTCATATAAATATATATTGTAAATATATATATATCTAACTTGAATATCTCGTTTATTAAATCGTATTTGTAAATATATATAACTTGAATATCTCGTTTATTAAATAAATCATG
This sequence comes from Bathynomus jamesi, assembly GCA_023014485.1. NCBI lineage: Eukaryota > Metazoa > Arthropoda > Malacostraca > Isopoda > Cirolanidae > Bathynomus > Bathynomus jamesi. The sequence continues at coordinate 65,746 of JAJOZX010015286.1, read as the reverse complement.
TTTCAATTAGCGTTTCACTTTCTCCTTTGTGTGTGTGTGTGTGTGCACGAGTTGTTTACTCGTTTTATATATATATATATATATATATATATATATATATATATAGCGATAGCGTTCTCAAAAAACATTAATTTATTATTCATTGAGGCAATGAAACTCATTTTCTTTTCAGATATGCAAGTTACCCATAAAATTTGAAGCTAAAGTAAGTAAAGAAAACTAATTTTGATGGGAGACTTGTCTTGTTAAGAGGCCTCCAAGACTAAACTTCTCTCTACTTTTTTTTTTCTTCCAACGTCAGACCATTACTTTGGTCTTATATAATTATTTTAGGAGAATTTAATAAACATAATATTAAAGTACATTTCTTTCTCATTAAAATGATGCATAATAATATATATCTAGCAAGAACAATCCGATCATTGCAAAAAAAACTGGAAAGGTATGCAATTCCAGGTTTAATAATAATAAAGAATAAGTGTCTAAAAATTATTTATTTAATAAACAGAATTTAATTGGATTCATCTACCATCATATATTGTGGTACACTATTTAAATGGATGATTAATATATGGTTTTTGCTATCTGGAATACATGGCGCTATCTGGAATACATGGCGCTATCTGGCAACTCAGCCAGAATAGAGGTTTATAAAAGACCGAGAGACGACTGACGGAGTCATTCAACCTCAGCTCCCAGCCGAGCAAGGACCTCTGGTCCTTCTCTTTCTGGCCCTTTGGGAAAACCCCTTAGAGGCCTCTTAGGTTAGGTAAACGAAAATAACTTGGGGAGAACTCCGGCTCCAAGTTGCATGCCTTGCAATCAAAGGCAACTACTCTCTCTCTCGCTCTCCTTCAGGTGTCTTCTCTCTCTCTCTCTCTCTCCTTCAGGTGTACCCCTCCCCCCTTGGCTCAGCCAACTGACTGATTCAGCCAACTGGCTGATTAGAAGCCTATAAAACAACGCCTACTCGGCTGAAGTCTTAATATGCACTTGGCTCCTGCCAGGTGAACACCTCCTCCTTTCTGGCCCTTTGGGGGGAATAGCTTGGAGGAGAACTCCGCCTCCAAGTTGCATGCCCCTTGCAACCCCGGTTGGCAACAAAGGCCAGTACTCTTTTTTTTCTTTTTCTTCCTTTTTTTTACTTTTTTTTAATTTTTTAAATTTTTTTTGCAACCCCCCCCTTTGCAACTACATAATAACTTGCAACATTCTTGCACTCTCCCCTTTTTCGGCTATACTACTGAGGAAGAACCATTGTTGTCCCAAGGCGATATGATGACTAATCTGATTGATGCAGCATTGCTTGTATATATTAAGTTAAGGTGTATATATATCCATCTCATAATTGTAAGGTTAGTGAAAAATTCACTTAATTTAGAGCTAGCATTTTTGGGCTCTTGTGGCATCATTGTTTGGGCACTCTGGTGGCATCATTTTGGGGCGCTGCGCGTCCTTTCTACTCGTTTGTGGAATGTCGTACGTACAGGGTGTGGTCTGATAGAGAGCTCTCTTGCAATTCAGTTTGGTTGTTTAGATACAAGATTGTTGCATCGTGCAATAGTCCAGGTTGCGTTGTTGTTGCAAGGTTGAGAAAGAAGACCATAAATAGTACCCCTTTTGTTTTTATCTTAAATTCATACAACTGAGGCCTAAGGTAGGCCCACATCGAGTCAGCAACCCTGAGGTAGGACCTAATAGGATCTCAAGTTCGTAAGTTTTAATTTTAGCTTAACTTGGGCTGTAGGTAGAACTGGCCCTTTAGAACTTGGCCGTTCACGGCTCAGCTGGGATTTTGAACCCAACAAATAAATAAAATAACAAAAATAAAGTACCATAACCAAAACCAAACCAACATTATATAAAAAAATTAGTGTTGGGAGGATAATGCAAAAGAACTATAACCATTTATTATGAAGTTATTATGATCATGAAGGTTAAATCTTAATTATATATTAATGAGAAAGAATAATTTTAACTTGGTGGTTTTGTGAGAGAGAGAAAGAGAGAGAGAGAGAACGCTGAAACCAGTTTGGTTAAATTATAATTTATATTCATTCCAAAATACATTATTTTTTAGTTACGTGTACATGAAGATTATTGAAAAAAATACTCTCTCTCTCTCTCTCTCTCTCGCGGAGAAAGGATAGGGGTGCAACCGGAGGCCAGGATGCAAAATCTGTGTCAGGAATCGCCAGCGACCCACGTGGAATGCACGGAACCGCGACGCAAATTGGAGGGAAGGGAGGGCACAAAGAAGGGGCCGATAAAGAAAAAGGGTGGGAAGGGTCCTACTGATGGCCCAAAGAAACCGAAGGATGTAGTTGCCGGTCGGGGTGGGTCGGGTGGTGTAAGTGCGGCTGAGTTTATGGGTGGCGACGGATATCGAAAGGTATCGGGCAAGAAGGCTGCGAAGCCGAAACCTGAGACCCCGGTTGCCGCTGTCAGGACCTCCAACCGCTTTAGTCTCCTGTGCGCGAAGGAGGAAGACACCGTTTTGATTGGGAACTCGCAGATCAGGGGCCAGGAGAAGTACTTTGCTTCTGCAAAGCGAGACAGGAGGAAGGTAAGGTGCTTACCCGGGCGGGAAACGGCGCACTTAAGGGAAGAAGTTAGAAGCTGCGCGTGGCTAGTCGGAGGACTGCGATCGTTGTCCAAGCTGGTGGCAACGACCTGTTCCTCAAAGGCGGTAGGATAGGTTCGACAGAAGGGATCATCGCCGAGATCATGTCTCTTGCGGATGATCTAAAACTTAAAACAGACAGGGGAATGTTGATGGGTATTTTACCGCGGATGAATACCAGTGACTACGCGCTCAGTAAGGTCATTGGCATCAACGAGAGGGTGCAAGACTTGTGCGTCCCACTGGGCGTGAGGTTTGTTGACCCGTTCAACGCGTTTTCGGGTAGGTGGGACCTGTATCAGAGGGATGGTGTCCCCCTCAATGTCAAGGGTGAAGGTGTGCTAGGCACGCTGCTTGACCGGCACCTATACCGTATGGTGAGGTCAAGCCCGGGAATTGATGATGGGCCCCCACCGGAGAGAGATGATGTTGAGCCGGTGGCGGACGTACCTTCAACTGAAGGGTGCGTCCATGTACAGGTGGGTGACCCTCCTTCCACGTTGGAGGGGGCTCAGCCTCCTGCGAAAGTTGCCCCCTCGTTGGTGAGGGGCTCTTCAACTCCCGACAGCCCTGGCTGTTCGGGAAACGGGTCGTGCTAGGGGCGGTCAGAATAGGGAAGGCTCCCTCCGTGCAGTGCTTTTTAATGCTAGGTCGATTAGGAATAAGTTTTGCGAGCTACGGCGCTCTTAGCATCAGAATGACAGGATATCGTTGCTATCACCGAGTCCTGGATTCATACTGATCGTAGGGACTACGTTGGGGAGTTCGAGATTCTTGGGTATAGAATGTTTCACAAAGCCCGCACCCGTGGGGAGGGGGGAGGGGTACTAATATACGTGAGGGACACATTGAGTCCGGTTGACTGCCAGTTCCGATCGGAACGGGAGCTGCTTGGCGTCGATCTGAACGTGGGAGGGACGAACTATAGGTTAATTTTGGTGTACAGACCTCCGCATCTCCTCGAGGAGGATACAGCCCTGTACACCGAACTCCGTACCCTGCTAGGGGACAGGGTGTATGTAGTTTTAGGAGACTTCAACTGTCGCGGTATAAAGTGGGAAGACAGGACTGCTGATGCCGAAGGGAAGAGGCTAGTTGACTTTGCTGATGAGAACTTCCTGACTCAGTGGGTCAATGGGCCTTCACGAGGCGAAAGCGTTCTGGATTTAGTATTCACGACCGAAGACAACCTCGTCACTGGCCTCACCGTTGACGAATCGTTGGGCGGGAGTGATCACGGTCTGATTAGGTTCTGTGTCTGCGTCCCTCGGGTGAAGCGCAGTGACTCTAGAGGCAGTAAGCTCGATCTACGGCGGGCGGACTTTGTTGGCCTCCGCGATAGCGTAGGTGAGATGGGGTTAGAGGTCGGTGGCGATGTTGAGGAAGTATGGAGTGCATTCCGGGATGAGTTTATGGTGCTGCAGTCTGCTGCCATACCCTCAAAACCAGTCACCCCTGCTTCAACGCAGCCTAAGTGGTTCAGTCATGACATCGCTTCGGCTATCCGAAATAGGAAAGCTGCGTATAGGAGGGCGAAGGCCAATTGTTCCCATGAGAACATTGAGGCGTATGTCCGCCTGTGCAGAGAAGTGAAGGCGAAGGTTAGGCTAGCGAAACGTAACGAAGAACTCCGGGTGGCAAGCCTCTGCAAGGGGAACCCAAAGGAGTTCTTCAGTTATGTTAATAGTAAAAAGCCCGGCGGCGTTCTGCGGACATCGCTAATGTGCTGAATGAATACTTTGCGGGAGTGTTCACCAGGGAGGACACCCGCGTCATCCCCGAGCCAAGCGTCGGGCACGAAGGTGCTGGCCTGGATAGTGTTCGGTGTACCGCGACAGTCGTTGCCGATAGAATAAACAAACTGAGCGCGTTTAAGGCTCCTGGGCCAGACCAGTTCCTCCCCAGAGTGTTGCGGGACGTGCGCGACCAGGTGGCTCCCCACCTGGCTACAGTCTTGAATAAATCGTTGGAGACGGGCCAGATGCCTGGTGACTGGAGGGAAGCCAATGTGACCCCTATCTTTAAGAAAGGGGATCACGAAAGTCCAGGGAACTATCGTCCCATTAGTCTCACTTTGGTTGTAAGTAAATTATTAGAGGGGATAATAGCGGATAGGATCATTGACCATTTGGATTCCTACAAGCTGCTTGGAGACTCCCAACATGGGTTTAGACGGCATAGGTCGTGTCTCACCAACTTGCTCGAGTTTTTCCACGTCATGTTGAGTGAGTATGATAAGAGTAGGGCGATTGATATATTTTATCTCGACTTTGAGAAAGCCTTTGATAAGGTACCTCACCGCCGGCTAATGGTCAAAGTGCGCGCGCTGGGTATCGGTGGGGAAGTAGGTAGGTGGATTGAAAACTGGCTGAAGAATAGGCGGCAGAGGGTTGTAATTAAAGGGGCTAGTTCGGGTTGGGCCTCGGTCACTAGCGGGGTTCCTCAGGGTTCCGTTTTGGGGCCACTGTTGTTTATCATTTACATAAATGATATCGACGGTGGCATCGTCAGTAGGATCACCAAATTCGCTGATGACACGAAGCTTGGGGCCAATGATGGGACGCCAGAGGCGATCGAGCAACTGCGTGCGGACCTAGGTAGGATAGGAGAGTGGTCCGAAAAATGGCAAATGCCGTTTAACTTGGCTAAATGCAAGGTGATGCACATTGGCTACGCCAATCCCAAGTCGGACTACTCCATGTTGGGGAGTAATATCGAGGCCACTGATTTGGAAAAGGACTTAGGTGTGCTAATTAGCAGCGACCTTAAGTTTACCAAACAGTGCGTAGAGGTGGAAAAGAAAGCCCTGAAGTTGTTGCGTTATATCAGGAGGCAATTTCGATTTCAGAACAAGGAGATTGGGCTCTCTCTGTACAATTCTCTGGTTCGGCCGCACCTGGAGTATGCTGTGCAGTTCTGGTCGCCCACCCCCAGGAAAGATATTGAGAGGCTGGAGCGAGTGCAGGCGAGGGCCACAAAGTTAATCCCTTCCGTTAGGCATATGGGCTACAATCGACGCTTAAGCCACTGAATTTGTTTTCGCTGGAAACTCGGAGGCTGCGCGGTCAACTGATCGAGGTTTTGAAGTTCTTACGCGGGTTCAACAATGTCGATTTTAGAAGCATGTTTAGTTTAAATGATAACCCAACTCGCAACAATGGTTGGAAGTTGGATTTGAAACGGTTTAGGACTAGTGTGTGTGGGAATTACTTTACGTATAAGATCTGTGACACGTGGAACAGGCTACCTTCAGAAGTTGTGAACAGTTCTTCTGTGGATCTGTTCAAGAAAATGTTAGACCGAATCTTGCACACTATTTGAGGGTGACAGAATTTTTCCCTGGCACCCGTTGCCATTGGTACCTCCTCGGTATGGGCCGCAAGGCCTTTTGAGGCACTACTTTTCCTTGTAACTCCTTGTAACTCTCTATCTCTTCATTCCTTAAAAATGCATTGCGTAAATTAGATTAGTACAGGTTGTCCACAATGTTTTGTCACCCCAGTAAAATACTAACTGATTTTCGTTTTTCTTTCAGACCCATTTATCACTGATACAGTTTAGATGGCCTGCCAGTTCTTGGTTTATCTTTTACAATTTTTGTTGTGAAGTTTCTTTTGCCATCTCAACAGAGAGTCCTTTTGGAGAAGCTGCTCGACTGAATCGGTCCTGGAGTCTGCCCGAATATTTTCAATGGTTTTACCATTACGTGGTCGCTCATGGACCCAGGTACTAGCCAATATGCGTTGTTTAGTCGTATGGTTGCTGCTATCACACATTTCAAGTGGGTCTAAAAGAAAAACGAAAATCAGTTAGTATTTTACTGGGGTGACGAGACATTATGGACACCGTGTAGTTTAGCATTCATGCCATCCTGTATTTTCCGTTGTCTTCGAATGCGTAACTGAGTACACGAGATAAGTGTACACATGATATGAATGAACTCTAAAGCAATTCATTTCATTACACTTTTTCCCACTTTCCTATAAATCTTCTTTCACCACTATTTTCTGTCAGCAGTGGCTGGCGGAGGAGGGAGAGAGCCTCGTCTCTTCTATACTTTACTATTACTACTATTCCCGCGTGAAGGCTTTACGCGTCTATAAGTGTATAAGTTTTTAGTGTTCTTTTTTTCATTGCTATTTCTAACTTTTCTACTTCCTTCTTTGGCTAGCCTAGAGTGGATCTTAGGGTCTTTGTTAGCCTGCAACTCTGTAACTCTGTAACTCTGTAACTCTCTGACAAACATACAGAGGGAAAGGCAAATAGGTTCTGTGAGTTATAACTTTCATATAAAATAATAAAATTATTTTCCAAGAGTACTTATTGAGATAAATGCGACTTATACAAAGGAATATAAAGGGGACACCAAACAGCAACAGACCGGCTGGTCCCGACAAGGTTGTCTGTTTAAGAAGGTTAAAAGATGAAAAAAAATGTAAAGATAAGTGAAAGTTTTAAAGCAAAGAAGAGAGAGAGATTGAAAGGAAGAAACAAAATTTAAAGATAAAGTGAAAATTTTAAATTAAACATGAGGGAATCCGAGCGAAAACCCTACAATATTTTTATGAGCCAACAAATTCTTCCAGGTGGGGATTTAAGGCAAGATCCATTCTCTTTTTAAGGATTTGACCGAATTACTTTGAACTACGCTGGCTGGCAATCCATTCCACGAATTAACTATACGATTGAAGAAAAAAAGTTTAACATCATTAGAATTAAAATTGTTTACCCACTAATTTGAAACCATTACCGCCAGTCCTGTATACATTTCTGAAGGTGAAATATTTTTTGGCATCGATATTATCAAAAGTTTTAATCATTTTAAACATGTGGATTAAATCTCGTCGAATTCGCCTTTTTACGAGTGAGAATAAATTTAACGTTTTTAAACGGGCAACGGACGATTTGTTTCTAAGTCTAGGAATCATCTTAGTACTTCGTCGCTGCTCTCTCTCCATTCCATGTCCTGTCGTAAATATGGGGACCAGAATTGAACGCAGTATTCCAGGTGGAGGCGTACTAAGAAATTATATAACGTTTACGGTGGTTTTTTGGACTTAAATGATCTACCAATAAAACCTTAGAGTCTTATTTGCTTTTTTAACCGCCTCGATGCATTGCTTACTCGGTTTAAGAGTGTCAGCATCAATGATACCTAAATCTTTCTCTTCCGTAACACTCGTTAGTGTCTGGTCGCGCGTAGAATACATTTCTTTAACGTTGTTTCTACCGATATGCAACGTTTTACATTTATTTACATTAAAGTTCATTTGCCAAATTCTGCCTACTACTCGAGTAACTTATTAATATCTTTTTAAATCTGTAAATGTTCCGCCGCTGATTTTTTTTTTGTCCCTCTCGTTTCGTATCATCCGCAAGTTTTGAAATTATATCGTTAATACCTACGTCGATGTCACTGATATAAATAATAAAAGGAACTGGTCCCGGAACTAATCCCTGAACCACGCCCCCATTTACACTTTTCCAGTTAGACGCTTTGCCGTTAATGACCACTCTTTGTTAACGTTCACTAAGACAATTTTCGATCCATTTGAGAACATTACCATCCATTCCGCGAGAATGAAGTTTAGTTAATAATCTTCTATGGGGCACTTTAGGTCATTATGCAGAAAATGACATGGCCTGAAGTTGAAATGAAAAATACATTTTTCTAGTGTATTTTGGTGTTCTCTGTTCAAATATAACCTTCATTTCTTGTGCAAATGAAAAGAAATATGATTTTCGGTACATTAAAATAATGCACCAAAAATCATTATAACCTTTATTTCCTGTGCAAATGGAAAATATATCAGTATTTCAACAGAGCATACCAAAATATACTAGAAAAATGTATTTTTGACTACCTAACCTAACTAAACCTAACCTAACCTAACTAAACTTAAACTAACTAAACCTAACCTAACCTAAGAAATCAAAATAATACACTACTTTTACCTTGGATTATTATTCTTGAGGTGGATAAAGAAGGGCAGCTTGTTTAAGAAAATGGTGAAGTCGGCGTGTCCGTGTGTGGCTGTTACCAGTTCAGAAGATGCGATTCACTATAAAAATGTAACTTGTAATTTTTTCTATAATCTTGCATTTGCACAGGAAACGGATAACATATTAAGAAAGAGCGACTAAAAATACATTATATAAACTTAGTCTCCATTGCCGGGGCAGGCCATGTCACTTTATGCATTTTGACCGCACTTTATGAAACTGCTTTTGAAAATCGAAATATATAATATCTACTGTTTTACTCTCGTCATATATATTTACAATATCATTAAAGAAGTCGAGCAAATTAGTAAGACAGAAACGATTACGTCGAAATCTTCGATTAAATTAATTATTCATTTCTAACATGATTAACTATTTTGTCCCGAACGATCGTATACATAAGCTTACCAACTATTAAAGTCAGACTAAATGGGACGATAATTTCCCAGAAGTGATTTGTCCCCATTTTTTAAATAATGGCGTAATGTTTGCAAGTTTCCAATCGAACGGAACTTCTCCAGACTGTAACGATTTTTTATTATTATTACTAGTACAGTTCCCGCCGCTTCGCTGACGGTTAGACAGGCTAAACTACAAAAAAAGAACCCAACCGTGAAAATTTTGAGCTTCACATTGCGTCAACATTTCTGAATCTGGTATCTCCCAAAACCTCCTCACCCCCATTCATACAACTTGGGGGCTAACCCCCCCATTACCCCCACCCCTCCCCATTACCCCACCAATCCCCCATTACCCCCACCCCCACCCTTCCCCCATTGCTAAACTACAGAAAAGAACGGTCATGAAAATCTTGAGCTTCACATTTCCGCCCGTAATACAATTTCTGAATTTTTTTTACAATTTCTGACTTTTTTTCTCACAATTTTTTCTCACAATTTCTGAAAGTGTGACGGACGGACAGACAGACAGACGGACAGCTCTCTTATTATATATATAGATTATTATTATTATTATTATTATTAAATATACTGTGTATGTAAGAGGAGGGACTATTGCGCAGTCCATTTCTTTAAGTGCCCTCAGGTAGGGCTTATCTGAACCTGGAGTTTTTATTAGGATTAAGTTTACCTGTGGCCGAGAGTACTTCAGTTTCACTCATGGCAATATCGTGAAGCTTTAAATAATCATCATTGAGCAATAATGAGCATGATTACGGGAACGGGAATAGTGTTCATATTATCATTAGTAAACACGGAAGAGAAGAATTTGTTTAAAACTTCAGTCATTTGTAAGTCATCAGAAATTTGTTCGTTGTTTTTAAGTCAGTCCTAACTAGTTCTTATTCAAGTTAGGCAATTAAAGACATGAAAAGCGGCAAGTCTGGTTGTACAGTGGGCCTGAGGCAATTTTTATTTAAAATTAATTTTCTTCATCTCTCTTCATCTTTGTTCAATTCCTTGCTTCGTTGGCGATTATAGGAGTCATCCTCGACTATGTGACTACCTATCTTTCTTTTTGGAGAGAGAGTTTATTCTCTGGAGAGCGTCTATTTTGTCATTAACTTTGCATATTTCGATATTTCCTGCAAAGAATGAAACTACAGCTTCCAGAAAGAAACCACATTCATGTTATCGCCTCACTAAAACATCCCTTATAAATTCCTAATCTCCCTCCTCATAATATTGACGAGGTAATATTATATTTTCCTCTAACTAACTGCGTGGATCTACCTTTTTTAAATAGTTCCAAATTTCATTCTGTTGAAGAAATTATATCCACGTTTCATTCTGTTAAAGAAATTATATCCACGTTTCATTCTGTTAAAGAAATAATATCCACGTTTCATTCTGTTAAAGAAATTATATCAATGTTAACTGAAATTCAGGAAGTAATTAATAATAATTTTGCTATTATTTATTGTCTTTCAACTTAATTTAATTTATGACTTTCGTTAAATTGATGATGAATTGATGATGTAGTGAGTTAGTTAAAGCGCAAACACTATTATACATTACATTATTTTTTTATTATTTAATCTATTCAATCTACTTCAGGGGTTCTTAACCTCTGTGTCGCGACCCAAACTTGGGTCATTAAATTGTCATTTATCATTTATTTATGTTATCCCTAATCATTTTACCATTATTATTTATTTTATTATCTATTACGAGTGAACTGTTTGAAGGCATTGATCGCCGACCTAGCCCCGAGACCAGAATTTGGATCGCAGCCTAAAAAGGTTAAGAACCCCTGAATTCTATTTAATCTATTTATCATATACAAGGATGACAGAACAAGTGGGGAGGATGGAAGTGAGTCGTGCTCTGAATAGGATGAAAAATAACAAAGCGATTGGCCCAGACGAGATACCAGCCGAGGCATGGAAGGCACTGGGAGATGAGGGGGTGGATCTGGTGTGGGATCTAATGCAGAAGTTGTTTGACCAGGAGGTGATTCCGGATGAGTGGCGGACCAGCATCATAGTGCCTATATTCAAAGAGAAGGGAGATGTACAAGATTGCACGAATTATAGAGGGATCAAGCTAATATCACATACAATGAAGATATGGGAGCGAATAGTGGAGAGTAGGTTGAGAGATGAAGCGGAAGTGTCAGTGGAACAGTTTGGATTTATGCCGGGAAGGAGAACGACAGATGCAGTTTTTGCATTGAAACAGTTGGCAGAGAGGTACAGAGAGGGGCAGAAGGCGTTGCACATGGTTTTTATTGACTTGGAGAAGGCATATGATAGGATACCACGGCAGGAAGTTTGGAGATGCTTAAGGGAAAAGATGGTACCGGAGAAGTATGTTAAACTGATCAAGGGGATGTACAGGGGAGTAACAACTAAGGTGAGCAGTAGCGTGGGTGTGTCAGAGAGCTTTGGGGTGGAAGTTGGTCTGCGCCAAGGATCAGCTTTGAGCCCCTTCCTTTTCAATGTGGTATTCGATGTGTTGACGGACAGGATTAGAGGGGAGGCGCCGTGGTGCATGATGTATGCAGACGATGTTGTGTTGAGTGGGGAGACGAAAGAGGAGGTGGAGCAGCAGTTGGAAAATTGGAGAGAGGCGTTGGAAAGTAGGGGGATGAGAATTAGCCGAAAGAAGACCGAATATATGAGATGTGATGTGCAGCAGGACCGAGGAGGGGAAGTGACATTGAGTGGATAGCGTGTTAAGACGGTGGAGTATTTTAAATACTTGGGGTCAACAGTGGATGCAGAGGGGGGAGCAGAGAGAGAGAGATAAACTGTAGAATACAGTCGGGGTGGAAGAACTGGAGAGACGTATCAGGGGTGCTCTGTGATAAGAGGGTCCAAGTGAAACTGAAGGGAAAGGTATTCAAAACAGTGGTGAGGCCGGCAATGTTGTATGGAATGGAGACTGTGCCAATGAAGAAGAGCAATGAAAGAAAAATCGATGTGGCTGAAATGAAGATGTTGAGATGGATGTGTGGAGTGACGAGGAGGGATAGGGTCAGAAATGAGCATATAAGAGGGACAGTGAAGGTGGCGGAAGCATCTAAGAAGGTGCAGGAGGCCAGGCTGAGGTGGTATGGACACGTCAGGAGAAGAGAGGAGGAGTATGTGGGGCGCAGAGTGCTGGAGATGGAGTTGCCGGGACGGAGAAGAAGAGGAAGACCGAAGACGAGATGGAGGGACTGTGTGGTGGCGGACATCAGGGAGAAGGACTTGGAGGAAGACGTGGTATACGACAGAGGAGAGTGGAGAAGACGAACCAAAAACAGCGACCCCATGTAAAGATGGGATAATAAGCTGCGGAAGAAGAAGATCATATACAAGGATACGATACTAGGGTGTGTCAATTTTAGGGAGCAAAGTGACATCTTTAGATTTTCAAAGACTACTAGTGACCAAATGATGCATTTTTATGTGCTAAATCGAAATATGGCTTTAAAATCCAGATTTGACCACTCCTAGTTACTTATATTTGAAGTTGAAGTTTATGAAAAATCAGCAATTTTTGCAAGTATTTTTTTTATTGTATATAACTACATTTTACATACATTACATACAATTAAAACCATTTTGATTGTATTTCAATATTAAAACTTAGAAATATAGATAGGTTTCTTGAACTTTGGTAATGATGCCGTGTCTGCCTTGCTCTTGTTCCTGGACATGAGTTCCCTACTGGCCACCTGGCCACTGATGTACGCCTCCCTCCTCTCTTGTGAGTAAACATGTTATGCTGCTTCAGTTGTCATCCTTACATACCTCTCTACTAACTGTGTGTGTGAGGGCCATGCAGGAACTTCCATTGGTCTATCCAGAAACTCCTTGATTGCAGCAGTGGTGAGGGAGCAGGTCAGAGGAGGCTCAGTCACGCCAGAGTTCCAGTCAGTAAGCTCCGAGAGTTTGGTGGCATCTGGGTTGATGTCGGGAGTTCTCCTGGGTCTGACACTGCAGTCTCCTACCTGTGTGTCCTCATCTCCTTCACCTATGATTTCCAGTATCCTCTTCACTGCCTCCCTCCTCTCCTCCACCTCACTGCACAGCATGGCCTGGAGCACAGCCTCAGATTGTTCATACCAGGCTGATCTCTTCACTGTAGGCATCACTATTCCTATCACCTCCTTCTTCTGACTTCTGAGCAGCTCCAGCTGGAACAGTACATGCCTGGGACCCTCCACCCAGCT
>JAJOZX010015286.1:0-47500 GCA_023014485.1 Bathynomus jamesi | reverse complement strand
ATCAAAATGAATCGACAGTTCACCCGCTGAATACGCTGATATCCACTTGTCGAACTCTTTAGCAAAGTCTGTGTATAGTACATCATAGTTTTCATTACTTTCAAGTGAATCAATAATGTTGTTGCAGTGTTCCATTAGTTGTGATAGGCATGATCTGCCTGACCGAAACCCATGTTGGTTAGCATTGAATTTTTTCTGAGTTTCCAAAAAGTCATAGATTTTCTGTCTAACTATTCTTTCAGATATTTTAGTGAGATGAGATGTAAGCGACACTGGCCTATAGTTTTTGGCCTCGTATCGATCTCCTCCTTTGTATATTGGAACTACGCTCGCTCTCCTCAGGATGCTCGGTATTTCTCCCGTGTCGAGTGATCGTCTCCATATCCAGTATAGGGTCTCAGCGATTCCATTGAAAAATTAAATATGGTACTAATTGTAATGTACAGACCCCCAAACACGCCAACCTCAAAATTTTCAGATTCCATTACAAAGGTAAGAAACTTGTCAATCCCAAATATTTTTCTCTGTGATTTTAATTTCCCATTCATGAAATATAAAAGGATAGGAAAAAATATATGTATACACCAGGACAAGGGGGGCACACGAGAAGACCAGGAGCAGGTAAAAATGCTACTAGCTCTAGCTGATGAATTTATGTTAACGCAAGAAATAACAGAAAAAACAAGAAAAACAACTGCCTAGATTTGGTATTCACAAACAACAGTAATCTAATTGATAATGTAGAAATATCCCCAACTAATATAAAGGCAACAGGAAAGGAAAGAACACGCACAACAGAAAGAAGGAAATTCGAAATTTTTAATTTTCACTCCAAAGCTATAAACTGGGAAGATGTGACATCCAGCATGGAAGTAATAGATTGGAAAACCATTTTCGAGGCCAAGATAACGGAGGAGATGCTAATAACGTTAGAGGAGAAGACGTTACTAATTGTGGAAAAACATGTCCCAAAGATACAACAAAGCGGAAAGAGAAGCAGGTTCGAAAGACAAAAGAGGGCATTGTTTCGAAAGAGAAAAAGAGTGACTGCGAAATTAAGTATTTGTAAAAAAAACAACATCAGAAAAATCTTAAATGATAAACTGCAAAGTATCGATGTCGTCATACAGGAACTACCCGAGAAGCATACAGAAAAAGAAGAAGACGACGCTATAGAAGCGATAAAGGCTAACTCAAAGTACTTCTATAATTTCGCAAAAAGAAAGTCGAAAAACCATGCGACTATCGGACCTTTAAAAAATGAGAACAGTGCTTTATCTGATGATCTAATAGACATATCTGAAATATTAAGAGCTCAGTACGAATCATCTTTCAGTATCCCAAAAACTGACAAACTGATATGCGATAGAAACGCATTCTTTGAAGAAGAACCACAAGGGGAAAGTATAACGGATTTCGACTTTACGACGGATATTACACAAGCCATAGGAAAACTAAAACATATATATATATATATATATATATATATATATATATATATATATATATATACACGGTGAACCAAAAGTAGGTGGACAGTAGGTTGAATACGGTTTGTGTTATATTATATTATAACTATGGTGTTCATTATAACTATGGTGTTTGTGTTTTATTATATTAAATATTATAACTAAATTTATTTAAATTTTATTTTTTATTATAGTATACAAAAAAATTAAATATGTATTCTCAAAATAAACGTTATCATTTACTGTCCACCTACATTTGGTTCACCCTATATATATATATATATATACACACCTCTCTTTTCACAATCTTCTTTCAGATCGTGTGTATGGATTCAGCAAGGGACGCTCTACTGGCGATCTTCTTGCATATCTCTCAGACTCTTGGTCATCTTCTTTTCGAGATTTCGGTGAAACCTTTGCTACTGCGCTAGATAATATCAAAAGCTTTTGATAGTCTGGCACACATCTCTAATTTCCAAACTGCTCTCCTTCGGGTACTATCCTTCTCTCTGTGCTTTCATCTCTAATTTCCTTTCTGGCCGATCTATATCTACGGTTGTAGATGGCCACTGTTCTTCTCCTGAAGCTATTAACAGTGGTGTTCCTCAGGTCTTTGTCTTGTCACCCACGCTTTTCCTTTTATTTATTAATGATCTATTAAGTCGTACTTCCTGTTCTATCCGCTCCTATGCCGATGATTTCACTCTTCACTTCTCCACCCGATTCACGAAGCGTCCCTCTCAGCAGTCACTCCATGCTTCGCGTAGGACGGCTGTGGTGCACCTGACCTCTGATCTTTCTACTATATCTGACTGGGGCAGAGGAAACCTTGCGACTTTCAATGCCTCAAAACTCAATTCCTTCATCTGTCTACTCGTCACAATCTTCCACACGACTATCACCTTACCTTCAACAATATGCAACGCAATCTTGCCTCTTCTCTCAACATTCTTGGCGTCTCCTCTTCTTGTGATCTTTCCTGGAAGATCCATATACTCTCTTTCTAATACAGCTTCTATGAGGTTAGGAGTGCTGTTCCGGCTCCGCAGTTTCTTCACCACCACTCAGTTGCTGTTTCTGTATTGAAGTCTTCTCCGCCCCTGTATGGCGTACGCTTCTCATGTGTGGGGTGGCCCAACCCACACAGCTGTACTTGACCGAGTGGAATTAAAGGCTTTTCGTCTCATCATTTCCCCGCCTCTTACTAACGGACACTGCTCTTCTCAATTCTCTAACCGCATGCCTCCTCCTTTAAGGAGAGTATGCAGTACCACACTTTCGACACAGTCGCATTCTTTTTCTGTCCAGCTCTCTAACGCAAGGGTTAATTGGTATTTTTAATCTTTCATCAACTCAACCGGTCAACTCTCGAACAGTCTTCTTCAAACCATCTTTTCCCCTGTTCAAGCAGCTTGAAAACCCTCGACCTTGAGTTTGGTTCTCTTTTTCCTCTCTGGTTTGGAGGGGGGGGCTTTTTGCGGGCATTCGCCCTTCGCCCCCTCCTCCCTTTATTTATTTATTTATTTATTTGTGGTGGTGGTGGGTAATTTAAACCGAGTGAACCACGATTGTAGTTAATTTTTCCCGCATAGGTAGGTTCTGTAAAGTTTGGTTAAGAGACTGTCAATGAATTTGACTCGTACATGATTTGGGGTTACTGCCGACTTTTCAACATGCAGTAATATATAAAAGGCACTCTCGCATCAAAGAGTAATCGATGAATCAAACATTTTTTCCATGCATGCATAGCAAGCATGAATATAATTAATATGCGTAATTTTATTAGGCAAGTGGGAGGGACCAAGGGCGAATGCCCACAAAAACGCCCCCCACCCATAGAAGAAAGGAGCCAAAATCAAGATCCAAAGTTTATAACTTAACTCTATTTATATTACATATTTAATATACTATATATAGAGCATAAATCAATACACGCATTTATCACATGTACGTTTAAGAATATTCCTTGTACAAAAGTACGCATATTGTATTCATTTCACACTCCTCCAAACCGATCCACGGACAGCAAACAGTGGTGCTAAGTCAAACACGAAAAATTTGCTGTCCCTAAACCCCAAACAACAGCATTCATCGCATTTAATGTACCGTGATCTCGCTCGAGGTATGTTGTTAGTTGATCTACTAATCATTTATGCTACATCTTATAATCTTACTCAGTTAACACAAAAAAAAAAAGAGGCTCAGGGAGCGCACGATTTTTTCTTTCTTTTTAGAGTAACAATAGGCGTCTGACGAGTGAATGATGATTTGTTATTGGTGCGTCCGTAGCTTATAAGTCAGTCTACTTTTCACAAACAAAAAAAGTTTTTAAAATAATTTTTATTTTTTGGTTCGTTCAAACCAAAAATAATTTTTTTAATATTTCACGAGAAAATTTCTTTTAACATCAAATAAAAAATATATTTATTAATTTTTTTCTTAATTCTTTTCTTCGATTTATTTTTTTAAGTTTGTTTATTAAAAATTAATAATTTAACATTAATTAATTAAAACTCGAAATATATATATTAAAACAATGTGGTTAATTATATAAATTGAATTTGTTGCAATAAGTTGTGAACAAAATATTTAACTAATTACAATTCCAGAAATATTTATTTTCAGGTTACAGATTTTACGAGATAAAAGATAACGATTCTTTAACAATTCCAATTACATTTCATCGAAAATATTCCCACATATTTCTTCAATCAACGAAAAACTATGGCAAGGTGGCAGTGAAGTGGGGCAAAGTATACTTTAAAAACACTAATTTGAAGGAAAACACTCTCTACAACTATTCCTTAGATCTCTCGATGTTCGGCCCAGAGGTACTGTTGTTGGTTCAACAAAATTTTCTTCTTTACGAAAATGGATGAACTTTTAAGAAAAAAAAAGAGAAATACACGAAAATTCATTTTCAGCATTTAAGAATGTGATTTTTCCATATATATATATATATATATATATGGGATGAATTTCACAATAAAACACGTGAAATGAATAAATGCTGCAAACCCACAAGGAAAAAGAAAAACGATTCCAAGGTCTTTCGTGTATTCAAAGCTACACCTCGTCAGGGAATGAAGATTAAAGGCGAGATGCCCATAAATATATACAAAGTACAGGAAAAACAAAACAATTAGCACATACTTAACAAGGGTTAATGAGAGGCAAAAGAAATTTTAACATGATATCGTCAATTTTATACGTCCCCGAACTGTTATTGAAATTGTTTTTAAAATTAATAAATGCACATTCTAGAATATTTCGTTCTATTATATCTCTGTTTTTAACAAGCGCTTTAGAACTACCCCACTTGATGCTATGGTTACATCTATACATATGGTTAAATAAAGCATTGAAAGTATTAGCTGTTCTACAAGCATATTTATGCTGTTTTACCCTAATATCTAACGTTTTACCAGTTTGGCCTATATATACTGAGTTACATTGTGTACATCCGATCGAATACACACAACCAACAACATTATCAGGGCTATTCTTTATTAGGCGTGATTTAACAGTATTATTATACTTAAAGATTACATTAATGCCAATTGCTTTAAGTACAGTTGGAAGGTATTGAAAATTAACATGGTAAGGTAGGCTAAGGATATTTTTACGCTGAAATTCCTTTACAATTACATTATTATAATACCTATTCTTGGCTTTCTTAAGACAGTTATCTAAAAATGAAATAGGATAACATAATTTAGTACCAATATTCATGATATTGCATAACTCGGAATCTAAAAATTCAGGACTGACAACTCTCAATGCTCGAAGAAACATAGCAGAGAAAATAGAGGATTTAATCGAAGGATGATGGTCAGAATAAAAATGCACGTAAGAGTTATTATTAGTAGGCTTACGGTAGACTTCATATTTGAACTGATTAGAGCATCTCCAAATTTTTTAGATCAAGAAAAGATAGGCTTCCATCATTTTCTTTTTCAACTGTAAACTTAATAGATGGGACTAAATTGTTGAGCCTACCAAGAAATAAGTCCACATCCAAATTATTAGGCCAAAGGCATAAAATATCATCTACTGTATATACCTGTACCAAACCAGGTTAAAATTAACAATCGTAGGCAAAATTCTACTTTCAAAAAATTCCATATATAAATTAGCTAGTACAGGTGAAAGGGGATTTCCCATAGCCAATCCAAACGACATAACATAAAACTTATTTTCAAACTGAAATTTACAATCTTTGACACACAGCTTAATTAACTCCATAAGAGTGTTGTGTTGAACAGGGAAAGAATATTCAGAAATCTTATCTTTTAAAAAATCAAGCAGGTCATCAACAGGGACTTTTGTGAATAGCGAGCATACATCGAAGCTTACCAATTTGAAATTAGGGTCATTAGGGAACTTCAGTTTGTCAATAAGATCCATGCTATTTACAATATGTGACTCAGAAATAGAGCCAACTAACGGTGTTAATAAACTTACTAACCATTTTGATAGCTTATAGTAAAAACACACAAAGTTAATAATCCCATGAAGCCTATTGTTAGCTCAGTGGGCTCCGTAACCTATAAGCTATCAAAATGGTTAGTAAGTTTATTAACACCGTTAGTTGGCTCTATTTCTGAGTCACATATTGTAAATAGCATGGATCTTATTGACAAACTGAAGTTCCCTAATGACCCTAATTTCAAATTGGTAAGCTTCGATGTATGCTCGCTATTCACAAAAGTCCCTGTTGATGACCTGCTTGATTTTTTAAAAGATAAGATTTCTGAATATTCTTTCCCTGTTCAACACAACACTCTTATGGAGTTAATTAAGCTGTGTCAAAGATTGTAAATTTCAGTTTGAAAATAAGTTTTATGTTATGTCGTTTGGATTGGCTATGGGAAATCCCCTTTCACCTGTACTAGCTAATTTATATATGGAATTTTTTGAAAGTAGAATTTTGCCTACGATTGTTAATTTTAACCTGGTTTGGTACAGGTATATAGATGATATTTTATGCCTTTGGCCTAATAATTTGGATGTGGACTTATTTCTTGGTAGGCTCAACAATTTAGTCCCATCTATTAAGTTTACAGTTGAAAAAGAAAATGATGGAAGCCTATCTTTTCTTGATCTAAAAATTTGGAGATGCTCTAATCAGTTCAAATATGAAGTCTACCGTAAGCATACTAATAATAACTCTTACGTGCATTTTTATTCTGACCATCATCCTTCGATTAAATCCTCTATTTTCTCTGCTATGTTTCTTCGAGCATTGAGAGTTGTCAGTCCTGAATTTTTAGATTCCGAGTTATGCAATATCATGAATATTGGTACTAAATTATGTTATCCTATTTCATTTTTAGATAACTGTCTTAAGAAAGCCAAGAATAGGTATTATAATAATGTAATTGTAAAGGAATTTCAGCGTAAAAATATCCTTAGCCTACCTTACCATGTTAATTTTCAATACCTTCCAACTGTACTTAAAGCAATTGGCATTAATGTAATCTTTAAGTATAATAACTGTTAAATCACGCCTAATAAAGAATAGCCCTGATAATGTTGTTGGTTGTGTGTATTCGATCGGATGTACACAATGTAACTCAGTATATATAGGCCAAACTGGTAAAACGTTAGATATTAGGGTAAAACAGCATAAATATGCTTGTAGAACAGCTAATACTTCCAATGCTTTATTTAACCATATGTATAGATGTAACCATAGCATCAAGTGGGGTAGTTCTAAAGCGCTTGTTAAAAACAGAGATATAATAGAACGAAATATTCTAGAATGTGCATTTATTAATTTTAAAAACAATTTCAATAACAGTTCGGGGACGTATAAAATTGACGATATCATGTTAAAATTTCTTTTGCCTCTCATTAACCCTTGTTAAGTATGTGCTAATTGTTTTGTTTTTCCTGTACTTTGTATATATTTATGGGCATCTCGCCTTTAATCTTCATTCCCTGACGAGGTGTAGCTTTGAATACACGAAAGGCCTTGGAATCGTTTTTCTTTTTCCTTGTGGGTTTGCAGCATATATATATATATATATATAATTTCTTTCAAAATAAATATATAGTTTTAAATATAAAGCTTATCCTAAAAAATAAAATTTCAAAAAGACGTAAAATTACTAATTGATAATTCTTATTCTTCCCAGAAAAAGGGCTACGTCGTGGCCAATGTCGTAACACCGCTACCCGGGGATCAGCGAAGTTAAGCGACATTGGGTCTGGGTAGAAGTTGAATGGGAGACCGTCCTCCGCGCCCAGATTATGTAGCAACCCGTGGTTCGGATCCCACGTAAAGCTCTAGGTCCCCTCCGTCATATGACCTTTGATGTTGCGAAGGAGGTTAAACAAACCCAATAAATTAATCCCAGAAAAAAAATCTTTTGGTGTAACCACCAAAATACTAAGTAGTAATTTTTCTGCATTTTTAAAATTTTCGGTGAACTATTTTCCACAAATGCTTGCACGCTGTACATATGAAAGGCATTTGAATAATCGATATTTGGTGTCTGACACTTTTTTCATATCTTTAAATTTCATTGAAGACATTTTCATCCAATCTTTTTCCTTTCCATAAAAACGTGTTAAAACATGGTTAAATTTAACGTTTTATCTTTATTAATTTTAGGAATCTTTTACTGATAAAGAATATACATTCAAAAATATTTCCATCTATTTTTCGGGTCATGGTCATTTGAATGTGAGAACTTCGCACAATGGATCTTCTCAACTGCGCACGTCTTTTGAAACGGTGAATGAAGGTAGGCCTAAAAGGATTTATTTACATTTAGCACACCCTATGTCATGGCCGTGTCGCGACACCACTTTTTGTAAGTCGAGCGCAGTTAAGCGACGTAGCGTCTATTTAGCGGTTGAATGGGTGACCGTCCTCCGCGATCAGATGATATAGTGACCCGTGGTTCGGATTCCGCGTAAAGCCGTAGGTTCCTCGCGTCATACGACCCCGGCTGTTAATTATATAATATACTTATTAAAGTGCGACTTTCTCTTCAGAATATATTTCATATATTTAAAGATACAAAAGATACGCTTTAAAATCATTAGTTCAAATCTTACTCATTTATTTAAATATGTTATTTTTACTATACTTTAGTGGAATTTACTAATTTTACAAGTAAAAATATTCATTAAAAGGACTGGTAATAAGTACGACTGTGATTTTGTGTAGTTACCTAAACACTTTAATATAATTTAACATTCACTCTCTAAATGTAACGTATAACCTCATTCAAAATGCTCAAGTAACTCGCTCGTTTCATGGGGTTGTTTAACCTCCTTCGCAACGCCTAAGGTCATACGACGGAGGGGACCCGTAGCTTTACGTTGGATCCGAACCGCGGTTCGGTACATCGTTTGGACGGAGAAGACGATCACCCATCCAACTACTACCCAGACCCAATGTTTCCTAACTTCCCTGATCTGACGGGAAGCGGTGTTACGACATTGGCCACGACGTAGCCCAGGTTATAGTAACTGTTATGGAATCTATATTATAATAAGAGAGCTGTCCGTCTGTCCGTCCGTCCGTCACACTTTCAGAAATTGTGAGAAAAAATTGTGAGAAAAAAATTCAGAAATTGTATTACGGGCGGCTATGTGAAGCTCAAGATTTTCATGACTGTGTTCTTTTCTGTAGTTTAGCCTGTCTGTTTGTCTTTTTCTGAAATTTATCCCGGGCAGTAATGGGGGAAGGGTGGGGGTGGGGGTAATGGGGAGGGGAGGGGGTAATTGGGGAGGGGGTTAGCCCCCAAGTTGCATGAATGGGGGTGAGGAGGTTTTGGGAGATACCAGATTCAGAAATGTTGACACAATGTGAAGCTCAAAATTTTCACGGCTGCGTTCTTTTCTGTAATTTAGCCTGTCTAACCGTCAGCGAAGCGACGGGAACTGTACTAGTAATCTATACTATAATAAGAGAGCTGTCCGTCTGTCCGTCTGTCCGTCACACTTTCAGAAATTGTGAGAAAAAATTGTGAGAAAAAAATTCAGAAATTGTAAAAAAAATTCAGAAATTGTATTACGGGCGGCTATGTGAAGCTCAAGATTTTCATGACTGTTCTTTTCTGTAGTTTAGCAATGGGGGAAGGGTGGGGGTGGGGGTAATGGGGAGGGGTGGGGGTAATGGGGAGGGGGTTAGCCCCCAAGTTGTATGAATGGGGGTGAGGAGGTTTTGGGAGATACCAGATTCAGAAATGTTGACACAATGTGAAGCTCAAAATTTTCACGGCTGGGTTCTTTTTTTGTAGTTTAGCCTGTCTAACCGTCAGCGAAGCGGCGGGAACTGTACTAGTAATAATAATAATGGGTGAGGAGGATCAACTGGCACAGCGCTCAGGCCAACTAGCGAGGTTCATTGTTCTCACATCTAACCCACTGGGAGTCGAACCCCCGACCTTAATGTCTTCATTTCGCTGGAAATGGTCTTTCTCACTGAGTTAAGGTCGTTGGTTAACTTGTATGGAATACTAAACCCCAGCACTAAAATTTACTTTAACTTATCCGTTTGAGTAAATTTTATATTATAATTTTGGGTGCGGGGTTTCTCCCGGGGTGACGTCTCTTCCCCGGGTGACCCTTACTAGTCGGTGGCTGGTGGGTGAGTGTGTGGGTGACAAAGTAACAAACTAGGCCTACCGTGGCTGCACGTCTACATTTTGGAAGCGTGACCAATTTCACACAGGCACCGAGTCTTATATATAAATAATATTTTTGTCCTTATTTTTATACTTGTATGTTAGGTTAAGTGGCTATGTTGGCCTTACTTTTGTATTAAGTTCAGTGTATAATACGTAAGATTGTACCCGTATGTTAGGTTAAGTGGCTATGGATTGTGAATGATCCGCAATAAAGATATTTTTTGTTGTTTGTTTGTTACAATTGTTATGGTAGTGTGAACCAATTTTGACGGTATCGTGGTCCATTAGATCTTATAATTTTACACAATTTTTCATTGTCATATCTGACAATTATTTATCAATGAACGTGTCTCTTTCACGAATTGTAAACGACAAATAAGACTCCCACTGTTATTATAAAACGCAAAAATGTTCTAATATTTAATTTTACATTCATTTACGGGTTAAATTATTTTTAAGCTTATCTTATATAATTAATAAAGGGGTCATAGGCCTTAGTCGGAAATGAAATAGGCCTAAGGAAACGGGAGTATGGATTAAAGCGGAACAAAAATAAGTTTCGGTAGAACTCTATTGTTGTCCCTGATTAACCCTTTTGCTCTACCCTTCATACTATACATTTTGATTGAATATATTGGCCGAAGTTCGCACTGAAAGTAGGCTCCCTTTTCTCACGGGCTGAGTGTAGATGTTAAAATAAAAGATGACAAGGGAGGACAAATACGACCTTCTCGTCTGACCGGCTGTGCGCGACCCTTCTCTTCGTGACAAACTCCTTTCGACTCCTGTCTGGTCTTCTCGTGCGCTCTCTCGTTTCGTCTCGATCGTCATCCAGCTGTAATTGCGCCTCCAGGAGGAATATTTTTAATGTTTTAATTCCTCATAATCCTGCAACTTAGAAATAACTTTAAATGCATTATTTTAAGAGTTCTACAAATTCCTAACTGTTTTTATATTATTTAACTAACTTACTGTATGTGACCTATTTGACGATATTAAATTATTTTGATTAATATCTCAGGTATTATTTGGAAACTACACTATTTACAAATACACGATTGAATGAAATAGAGGTGTGGCATTGCGTGACTGGTATCCTCACATCCCACTGGTTAAATAAAACGTCACGCGTTCTAGTAGGATCATGTTGAGATCTGTTCGGTTGTTTTACGTACGGAAGGTCTCGTATTCTTTCTGGATTTACCTGAGGCCTACTTGGAATTTAGAGCAACCTTTCAAACCCTAATTTATGTTTTTCATTTATGTCAAAATTCTTCTCTATTTTATACTATTATTAAACCCGTCATTTTCGCACACCTAACAATAATCTTTTGCGTATTTGCTCCATAAATGTTTTTTAAGTGAACTGAATACAAACAAGTATATTGATAAAGAGGAGAGAAGACTAAAGAAGATAGAAGAAAAGAAGAAAGAGGAAAAATCTTTATTCAGAAAAGAATACGTGACGGAGTTTTACAATATTTTTTCTGTACGATTTAGATATTTCATATGGCATTAATATATTCACAGTACTCTCACCCGAAAATGCCATTGGAAGCATGAACGCTTTATTGGCAACATTAATGGGATCTAGTTTATTTATTATATAAGAGAAGTGAAAGTGGCAAATAATAATAACAACAACAATAATAATAATAATAATAATAATAATAATAATAAAAAATAATAATAATAATATTAATAATAATAAAAAGAAGATGAGTTACAAAATTTTACATAATTTTGAATTAAATAATTTATTATATATTTAGTAGAAAATAAATGATATTTAATAAAAAATAAAAAAAGATAAGTTATGACATTAAAAGGGTTTATGAAAATGAAAATGAAAAAGTTTATTGGCAGACCATAGTCCATATGACAAATATTAATAATACAATGACAATTCACGTACTAAGGATAGAAATATATACAATTAATGGGAAATAATACAGTAATGTCGAAGTTAAGTGGTGCTACAGAGAGACGTCTTCAAACCATGAATTCCATAGCTTAGAAGGCATACGGCAGGACTGATGAATAGCTTGGATAATTGGGTTGGTTGATTTTTTAATTCTTTGCATTGGACTGTATTGAACGCGTCTTGTTGCCTCCGAGAAGCTCGGGCCATTGCGGGTAGCAAACATTTGCGAAGCTGAGCATCTCGTGGATAATTTATGTTGGAGTCTAAAAGATCTGTTGTACAGCAAATTTAGGGTTCTGCCAGAATCTTTTTTATAATTCACCCAGAGGTGCTCTGTATATATTACTGCAGAAAGTACGAAAGAGAGTGTCTTTAGCTTCATTTGTACAGAACCGGAAGTTTCTTATTGTCATATTCGCACAAAGGCTTCGAGATTGTTTTCTTATATCTGAGTTATCACTCAAGGAGTTGGTGATTGTTTGACCCAAATACTTAAATTCTTGTACTTCCTCAATTACTTCATCACTCACTTTAAACCTTATATCAGCTGCCTGATTAGAGTTTTTAGGATGGAATTGCATAATTTTAGTTTTTGTAACATTAAAAAGAATATCATGTTTCTGCGAATATAATTCGCAGACCTTTAGCAGCCGATCCAGACCTTTAACAGAGGGACTTATTAACACCATATCATCGGCATAAACTAAGTTATTTATCCTTGTGTTATCTATACAACATTCAACTATTGCCTCATTAAGTGAAGCAATCAGTCCATCAATATACACATTAAACAGCGGAGGAGAGAGCAAGGAGCCTTGCCTCACTCCACAAGAGGAACCAAAATATTCTGATAGTACATTGCCCCGGCGCCCCGTCTAACAGTAAAAGATTGGTGGGAATACCAAAATTTCAATAAATTTAATATGTACGTGGGAACTTTCCTGTCTTTTAGCTTTTTAAATAAAATATTGTGCTTCACTCTATCATATGCCTTACTTATATCTAGGAAACAGCTATAAATAGTTGAAGTACTGTCAGTGTATTTAAATATAATTTCCTTCAGTACATGGATACACAGATCAGTTGAGTGGGACCTTTTGAAATCAAACTGATTAGATGTCCATAAGTAATCATTTAATCGGTGTAACAAGAGTTTCTCTAGTAGTTTCGAGAAGCAGAAGGCGACAGCAATAGGCCTGTAATTATTGCTGGATAGAATGTTCCCATACTTATTTTTGACCAGGGGCAAAATGTATACCCTCATGAACTCTGCAGGGATATAGCTATGAGCAAGCATGACTGAGAAGAGCAATGATATATGCAGACACACCACGTCATTGGCATATTTTAAGTGCTCATTCGATAGGTCATCTAAGGAAATTAGCACATTTTAGATAGTTAATTATAGAATGGGACCTTAATTACTGTACTATGGTAATAATGGGAGTAGTGAACTTACACATGAATAGGAGCTAATGAAGTGCTGTTTTAGTGATTTGGGGAATACATTTAGTAATGAAGTCTGCCTGATATGTATGAGAATTGCATTTCATATATCTGCTCCTATATAAGAGAGTATATTTCCTGCAGTTTCTATTGTATAGTTTGGTTTGCGTATAAAATGCCTATGTAGTCTGGTGTTGCAACGATAGTGTATTTGATGGTCAGTCACGCTTGCAAGAGTAGTATTCCAAAGTTTTATTTGCTAGTTTGTATTTGTATGTTTTGTGATAATAATCATATAAGATGACCTTGTCAGGTTTATAGCTCACATCCATTTGTACACATGCTCTAATTGCCTGTTCGTTTCATTTATCAGAAAGTCTCAATTATAATGGGGAGAAGTAAGTGTGGTATCATATGCGTATTGTACCCAATTTAATGTGGTTGAGAGATGAAAATCGTTGACGTGAGTTAGAAATAGTAATGGTTCAAGAATAGGTGCTTGTGGGACTCCACTAGTTAGCATTGCCTTGTCGGATAAATTATCTTTTAATCTGATGTACTGATGACAATTTGACAGATATGATTTAAACCAATCGAGGACATTTCCTCTTATTCCATATATGTGAAGTTTATTCAATAAGATTTCATGCGAAAGTGTATCAGATGCTTTTGACAAATCGAAGAAGATCGGGGCAGTGTGTTTTTTGCTGTTCAAGTTCTGATAGCTTTTTCTAATAGCATGTTTATGGCATCTACCATTGTATGCCCAACTCTAAAACCAAATTGTGTTTTAACTAAAATACTGTATTTAATTAAGAATTTCGTAAGTTTATTTTATACAATTGCTTCAAATACTTTACTTAAAGTTGGCAACAAGGAAATGGGGCGATAATTGGATGGAGTGTTTGGGTTTCCCAACTTAAATACATGGCATACTTTGGCTTCCTTTAGAATGTCATGAATATACCTAGTGTTACTGATTCATTCATTAGTTTACTGAGTGGTATTGCAATTTCATCGGATACTGATTTGTATATTTTTACTGGGACCGTATTAATGTCAGACGCTTTATTTTTCAGATTTTTTGTTGCAAAAGAGATATCGTTTGGTACGATTGGATCAAAGAAAAATGAGTTTGAAGTGGGTTGTGGAATGTATTGTCGGTAGTGAGTGTCAGCAATTGGGATCGAGGATGCAGTATTGGAGCCGATATTTGCAAAGAAATTGTTTAATAAATTGGCTATGGCTAAGATAATAACTCATGGTATAATAGGTTTGGGGGGTTATTCATTGTTCAGCCTTCGTAGCGGCAAACATTATGTGACGGAGGGGACCTACAGGTTCACGTTGGATCCAAACCACGGGTCGCTACGTCATTTGGATGAGGAGTACGTCACCCATCCAACTACTACTCAGACCCAAATGTCGCTTAACTTCGTTGATCTAACGGAATCAATCTGTGTTGCGACATGGCCACGACGTAGGTCTTGGGGATAAGAAAGAAGAAAAAAATCAGATGTAAAACAAGACGTTTTGATCAATTTTTGTTTTGCGTTTCTAGAAGTTGGTTTCTATTCATATCCAGTAACAATAACCTTCGTCGTGCTTTTCCTGTTTGCTTTAATTAGACTGATACTGTTCATCGGAGCTTACCTGAGAGAAAGAAGAAGGAGAATTGTGAGTAAATTTGCCTTTTTTTATCCCATCTGTCGTTAAATAAAGTGGAATGCATTGAAAGATTTTAGATATGGTGAATATTGCAAAGCAATTACTTATGCGTTTATGATATTTACTTATTGACAGAATGCTACAAGCACTCAAGAAACAACAAACGCAGGTAAACTCTTTACTCTTTTCCTTTTATTTTCACCAATTTTCTCTCTCTCTCTCTACGGTAGTTTAATAAGGTAGATTAACCACCGTCAATGATAGATCGTTCGTATAATCATTAGAAGATTATTAAACTTTTTAAACAAGTATATAATAATTCGTTTAAAGATAACTTAAATATTACTGTCGTTGAACAAAGATAATTATAATGGTAAAAATGTTGTAAACAGAAAAGTCCCTTTTCCAATCTTCGTCATTTCTATTTCATTCTTGTTCAAGAAACATAAATCCGAAAATGGGAATGTTAAAGGAAGTAATTCTCAAACCATTCCCATTCCCAGTCTATAGAACTTTCTACTTTGTTAAATTTTTCATAGAAAATACCGCCCGTAGTATGGTAGTGATGATTTGGTGGTGAGGATGTCAGTATTTGGTGTATTGTAAAAATAAACTTTCACCCTTTACACTAGACCATAATATTGTCCATATTTATTATAGAGTAACACATCAAATTTTCAATCCCCACATCATCTGTTAGGCTAGGCTAGGCTCGTCGGCTTAGTTAGGTTAGATTAGGTTAACTAAGTTAGGTAAAGTTATTTTAAGCTAAATTAAATTTAACACAATAAATGACGTTGTCGAGGCTAATTCTTGTCGACATTTTTTTTATCGACGAAGTGAGTAGAACTGCAGTGAAATTTAAACAAACTTGAAATATGAAACTCAAACACATTACATCAGAACGCTATTTTCACGTATACTCTAACCTTTTCTGTCTCAAGGCACCCCAATGTCATCTGTTCTTATTTCGAGGCACTTTGAAAAACTTTAATCTCCCACTGTTCAACATTATATATATATATGTATATCGTAAAGAACGACGCTTGTATAGGAGATATTCCGCGCAAGACGAAAGAGAGAGAACGAAACAAATGAAAAAATGAGGTAACCACCCGGGAATCGAACCCGGGATCTTCCGATTGCCGGTCAGATGCGATACCATTACACCATGGGCCTCACTCTTCCAAATGCCGTAATTCTTCTACATACTCGCAGAAACCAATGCCCCAAGGGGGCACCTCCCGCATGCCGTAACATTATATACATTCAACTGCAAAGAACACGCAGTATAAATAACGTAAAGAACGACGCTTGTATAGGAGATATTCCGCGCAAGACGAGAGAGAGAGAACGAAACAAATGAAAAAATGAGGTAACCACCCGGGAATCGAACCCGGGATCTTCCGATTGCCGGTCAGATGCGATACCATTACGGCATTTGGAAGAGTGAGGCCCATGGTGTAATGGTATCGCATCTGGCCGGCAATCGGAAGATCCCGGGTTCGATTCCCGGGTGGTTACCTCATTTTTTCATTTGTTTCGTTCTCTCTCTCTCGTCTTGCGCGGAATATCTCCTATACAAGCGTTGTTCTTTACGTTATTTATACTGCGTGTTCTTTGCAGTTGAATATATATATATATATATATATGAATAGAAACGTTCCTTAATACTTATGTCGTTTCTATTCATTTATATACTGCGCGGTCATTGCAGTTATTTGCATATATATAATATATATATATATATATATACGCGTCCTTTAGTATATAACATAATTTTAGGAAACCACGAGACTATTCTAGTATTGGTTAAAAACTGTACATTATTTATATTATTAGACTTAATTTTTAAAGTCTATTAATACGGCCATTTTTTGCAACAGTTTTGAACATAAAAACTATAGGTCCTATACTGTTTTTTAATGATTTCAGTCGACGAACCACGAAAAGAAACTCGAACTGAAGGGGTTGACAATTATTACTACGAACATCCTGAATCAAGAGTGGATCAAGAAATACCATGAAAATATTTTAAATTTTTTTGTTTTTAATGTTAAAACCTGTACAAAAGTTAATATGGACATTCCCAAAGGCAAAACACAATTTAGTCTTCTCATTTTCATGTCATAAGATTTTCGTCGAGACAAAACAAGTAGTCTGGAAGCCAACCCAGGATTTTTGTTCTGACCCAAAATTCACGGTTAAAGTTTTTTTCTCTGCTGATTAGTTATCTTTGGGGTGTATATAATGAGATCCAGGGGTGTGTTGAGGTTACACCCTTGGGCAACAATTTGAGATATACAAGATGGCCACCAAGAATATGAAAATATACCCGAAAATCAGTTTTCGGCATTTCTTCGCAACCACTCATCATGCAAATACAAATAATATATGCTTTTCTATGTTTTGGGCCATGGCAAATCTAATTTCATGATCATTTTAACAATACGATTGATAGAAAACAATATGGCGGCCATATTTACCGCAAAATGGTCACTAATATCCACATATAACTTGAGTAACACATTTATTAGAAAATAGTGACATCGTTCAGTATAGAGTTATGATAAAACTGATTCACATACATATATATACAACATCATGGATTTTAATTACTTACAATAATATATTATTCCAGCACACAAAATTCAAGATGGCCACCATAATACACAATTCAGCATTATAGCCATTCCCGTTGATTGCCGTTTAATACAGAAACACTGATATAGCAAAAATTCTATCAATTATTAATTAACAATACAAAGGTACACAAATGCAGATTGCAACAGTAGCATCTCAAGAAACCCCTATATAATCATGAAAATAAAAATTACAATGTTTATTATCCATTAGTCACTGTTAGCAAGTTCATCATTCTCAATTTGTTGTACCTGTATACGCCGCCGGTGTATAGTGTACTCGTTGTAACACGCATTACCTCCTTGGCAATTACAGAATATTGTACACGCTAAGCTATTGTTCTTGCAGCCACATCGCTGACTGCTGCAGGCCTGCTCACTGTTACACGAACACTTGAGGAGTTTCAGTAACTCTGCTGGGGCCAGAGGTGCAGGGTTGGTGCCCAAAAACCCAAACCCAAAACCCACCCAAAAACCCACATCAATTTACTTCTCATAAACTTATTTTTAACTTGGCATTTTTTATAATATGGTTATGCAGTCTTATATATTAACAACTATAAACTATAATTAATGTGATAAGGCCAATATAAACTAAAATTTCCAGAAACTATTTATTTGACATGTTTCATTATGAACCTTATATCTAATACTGTATCTAATTTATCTATCTTCTAATTGGCTACCTATATCTAAAAATAAATCATGTTTCTTTTCAGCTTTATAATTTAAATAATTTAAGTGGTACCTAATATTGATTATTGATCAGTATGTTCAGCATCTTTTGACCTTAGGTGGCGGTAGATTCGAATCAACATTCCTGCCTTTTCTTTCCCTAACCTATTTCGCATTTTACTCCATACCAAGCCAAACGTTGAAAAAATCTTTCCAATGATCCGGAACTGGCCGGACAACTATGAATAGATCTCATAAATTTAGCAAAACCTAATGGTAACTTGGTCTCTTTTTTTTCTTTCATTTCAACAATTTTCCACCAATTACTAGCTGATGTAGAGCTCACTATACTATCTTTGAATAAATAAGGAGGAAAAATTAGTGCGTCTTTTAAGCGGAATGCATAATATCCTGCCATGTATTCTGAATTTATTTCAATCAGCCATTCTTCAGCCTCTTCCTCTTGAACTCTATTCAGTTTTTGTCCTGAAAAATAATAGAACTGTGTGGAAACAAAAATGAAGCTAATAATATAGATTATATAATTTATGTTACGGTATCTAATTTATGCTAATTGTTATCTAATATGGCAATGCCAGATGATTTGATTCAGATTAGAGAAAACTCTTTTGCCCATACAGTTGAGTTACCTATGTTTTATATATTGATAGTAGTTAAGCATTTAGGTCCTATTTACCTTCATACTTTGGTTCAGTTATATTTGCCAAAAGATGACATGGCTCCATAGCTTTTTTAAATCTCTTAATAATATCTTCTTTGTATGGAGCTAATTTTTCATCATGGATTAAATTGAGCAAGATTTCAACAGCATCAGATAATGTTGTATTATCAGCCTGCAACTGTAACAAAAAAAAAAAAACTATAAAGTTATATATTGCTGAATAAAAACATCTGTAAACATTTAGAATTATGTATTGTTAGAATTTATTTTTTGGTGTTACAAGTTACAACACATAAAATGAAGTGTATTTTAATTATTTATTAGTATTGCTTTAGTACAGGATTCTATAAATAAAATGTGCACTATAAGTCTATAAAATATCTTGAAATTAATATTGGTATTTAAAGTTAAGTAATTTTAACTGCATAATATAAACACACCTTATCTAGAGCATTTCCAACAAGTAAGAGTTGTGACTGTAAATTGAGTGCCTCTCTCTGTATAGATAAGTTATCTATCAATTTTCCGATGTTGTGATCAATGTCTTCAATATGCTCTCCGCTTATTTCTATATATAGAGAGTAATTTGACAAATAGGTTTTTATGCATTCTAACTGAGAATTCCATCTGGTTTCATTTGGTAGTTGCGGCATCATACCTCCTTTCTCCATTAACCAACCCTAAAATATAAATTTTTATTACAAATATTGCTGGATTTCACAGCATAAATAAATAGCCTATGCAACTTATTAATGAGTCGTGAATTAGGATTCACACTGGTGACAGTGCTAATGCTAACATTGACAGTGCTAATGCATAAAAGTAAAGCTGACAGTAGCTAATTTATTGGATTTGTTTTTAGCTTACATGAGGTTGGTGATGGTTTCGGAAATATTTGTTAATTTCTACAACATGCTTGAGAACTGATTTTGGGGAGACATCTTTTTCTACCAAGTTTAGATGGTGTGCTGAACAGCCATAAGTAATAAGACTGTAGTTGTCCTCCTTAAGAATTTCTCTCATTCTTATCATTTTGTTTTCGTTATCAGTGCATATAGCAAATACCTGAAAATAAAATGTCATAACTCATAAGGAACTGAGCATTTGAGTATACCAAGGCGGAGAATTACATTCAGTTTATAACTAAAATAAAATGTACCTACAAAATAGTTATACTTACATCAATGCCATATATTTCTTTAGTTTTTGTTATTGCTTCTCTAGCTAACTGTGCACAATATTCTGCTGTCTTTTTTGTACTTCCAGCATCTACTGCTGAAATCAGATATGGCTTTTTTCCATTATGAATACTGTGCGCAATAATTGGATCATTACCTACTGAACTCCAACCATCTTGTATAAGGGTAATGGTACAATCATCAAGATTAAGGTCATTCGTCATTTCATGGATAACTTCATCATTAACTTTTATTAACAGATCAGATGCCAACCTTTTCCTGTTTGGTGGTTCATATCCTGATCTTAGACCTTTGATTAATTTTATAAATTCTTTATTTTCTAAAACGTTGAAGGGTATGTTAGCTGAAAAAAAGAACCTTGCAACTTGTAAATCTAATTCTTCCTTTTGGTCCACAGTCGTTCTTACCACAAATGGTGTAATTGATCTTTGCCTTTTATGCTTTATTGGTGTTGAATGACAGAATGTGGATGATGAAGAACCTGCACTGGTGTCACTCATTTCAGGCACATTTTCACTTATAATCTTTAGATCATCTTTGCCAGAAGCCAAAGTTGGAAGAAGTGAATCAGTTTCAACTGATGCTCCAAATTCGAGTCTCGGCATACCTCTTGCCTCATTTTCAAAACATTCCCCTTTTCTTTTACTGCATTTCTCTAGATGATGTTTCACTCTCTCAATTTTTCGAGTGATACTTTCTTTGCAATAATTGCAGAGTACTCTAGTAGGCTGATCACTTAATAAAGTCACCTCGTCCCATTCGCTAGCTTTAGATCTTCCACCTCTATAACTCTTTGAGTTTGGCATCTTAAAAATTTAAATTTGAGTTAGGTCTAAATAAAGCTGAAATCTGCTGTTAAGAAATAAAGGAAAGATCCAAAATTAAAATGGAGAAAATTCTAATATGTCATTATTATCTCTCATATCTGAACTTTCTGTGAAATAAAGATGTCTTTTTAATATATATTGTAGATTAGATAAATAAATTAATAAAATAATAGATATATTAGGCACTACATAATTATCGAACCTTTCTAAAAAAATTTTCAACCCATCAAAAACCCCAAAACCCAGCAAAAACCCAGTTGGGTTGGGTTTTTGCCAACCCTGCAGAGGTGTGTCATCTGGCACTGTTGTTGGGGCCAGGCAGTTAGAGCCGTCTTCCTTTGACCAACCGTATGTAGTTGGGTCGAGAACGGGTGGGTTCAACTCAAGTGCGTTGCGCCATATAGCAACCTGGAGGTGCGCTCGTGCCTCATTCTCCCGGAATGCCTCATTGGTGGGAGGCAGAGTCTGTGCTTTTGGAGCACCAGCAGCCATACTCTTGCCCGCCTTGGCGGACCATACCTTTAGACGTGCTTCTGTCATCGACTGACATAGCGACTGCCCATAGCAAGCCAAAATGAACTGCTTAACCTGGTCTACAGCATTGGGCATGGTCTTGGTTATGTCCCCTAAGTAGTTGAGGCGATGAGCACCAGAACGCAGAACCTTCAAGGCTACGCCCTTACCTATTCCGAAGAAAGTTGCAACGGTATCACAACCGGTTGCTCCATGAGCAGCCAGCAAGTCAGGAATAATGGTATGGTGCTTGAGTGCTGTGGCGTTGATGTCAATCACAGCCCGGCCTTGTATGGGATACATCATCATGACGGGCCAAGTAATATCCCCACTACACACAAAATGTAATAAGAGAACAAAGATGTCTGTATCATCTGCCACCACAAGAGTTGCTTGAATACCTGTTTTAACCAGTTGTTGTACGATTATAGTGTCAGCTTCCTCTTGGGTTGTCGCCATGTCATGTCGTCTTATCACTATTCCATTGGCGAGTTCTACAGGCACAGGGTCACTTCCTGTTATGACAAGCTTGTGGGGTACGATGTCATCTGTATGCGAAATGAGATCTGTACAGATGAGATTAATGAGTTGGGACTTGTTTTGGAAACAGTCAAGATGACCTTTTGTGGTGGCAGACGAGTAGATTCACGTAATGAGTACACTCTACTGGCTCCCTGATCTCTACCCTGACGCGTAGACTCTTTGATGCTTACTTCTTTGTACCTGTCAAACACAAGGTAGACATCATTCTTCCTCAGCTGATTGGCGATGTAGCTTCGGAACAGATCCAAATAGTCCTGCATTGTACCACTAGCAGGCCATGGCACCACCCAAAGAACAGCGCAACCATCAAGAAAAGCGACTTTAATGTTGTTCAGTGCAAGCCTTCCTGATACATGCACCTTTAGTGCTTTCTTCAGATTTGATTTAGTCTTTGCCTCATGCATGTGTCCAACCTCATCAAACATTGAGGTTGGATGAGGGGCTAGCTCATGAGAGAGCAAATGATTTATGTCTAGATTACGGGCACTGCGTTGCAAACCGATGGCTCTGGCATAAATGGTTTCAGTGTCAAAGACTTTATTTTCATCCAGCTTGATATGCTTGCGTGTTAATGACATTGTGTTGACAACTTTAGGAATAGGTTCATGAAATCCATTTGGCCAGCTCTGCTCAAAGGATTCCATCTGTGCTTTCCCCAGCTCTACTGACCTGAACACATTCACCGAGGGCCTTCCCACAATATAAACACTGCTTCGTGAAATCAAATGGGTTTCGAGACCGACGAAGTTTCTTCATTGTTTGGGGTTCATCAACATCTAACTTGTGCTTCGCAAAATTAGTTACGGATGCATATCTAGACACACAGTTTTTATGGAAATGTATCTTTAGCTCCTCATTGTCTGCTAATTGCTGTTCAAGTTGTGTACATAGTCCATCCCCATAGGTCCTGCTGGCCTTGATTATAGAGTGAATACGTGAATTCCCATGGTTACAGGAAGTCTTTACAGTATACCATCATCGCACTCCTCCCCATATCGAAACTTGAATATGCAGTTATGCACGCCTCGTCCATCATTCACCTCGAAAAGAATAAAAACATTAGTCTTCTCTCCTACATATAATTGGTAATGTGCATATATTTGGCAGATATCAGGGCATTGATTGACCTCTGTGGTTTTTTAAACATTGATATGTATAATACTTGGCCCTATTGAGCCCTGTAAAATACATTTTTAATGACAATATGGCCGCCATATTGATTTTAATCAATCCTAGAGTTAAAATGATCATGAAATTAGATTTGCCATGGCCCAAAACATAGAAAACCATGTATTATATGTATTGGCATGATGTGTGGTTGTGAAGAAATGTCGAAAACTGATTTTCGGGTATATGTTTTATTTTTGGTGGCCATCTTGTATATCTCAAATTGCCCAAGGGTGCAACCTCCACACACCCCTGGATCTCATTATATACACCCCAAAGATGAACAATCAGCAGAGAAAAAAACTTTAACCGAGAATTTTGGTTCATGAGGACCGGCTTCCAGACTAAAGGAATTGCACAAAATTTTCGTACATACTGTAGCTATATATCTACGTATGTTACGAAAATTAAAACACGAAATAGTGCTCAAACTGTGCCTCAGTGTTCATAATAAAATTTCTTGTTTCAATTTTCCTTTATATATATAGATATATATATATATACACATTTAACTGCAATGACCACGCAGTATATTAATGTATAGAAACGACGTAAGTATAGAGGAGTGTTCTGCACACGAGGAAGAGAAATAACGAACAAATGAAAAATGAGGTGACCGCCCGGGAATCGAACCCAGGATCTTCCGATTGCCGGTCAGATATGCTACCACTACACCACGGGCCTCGATCAGTCAGAAGTCGTAATTCTCCTACATAGGGCAGAAACCAATGCCTTGAGAGGGCACCCTCGCAAATCGTGAATATGTACATTTAACTGCAATGACCACGCAGTATAGTAATGTATAGAAACGACCGGCAATCGGAAGATCCTGGGTTCGATTCCCGGGCGGTCACCTCATTTTTCATTTGTTCGTTATTTCTCTTCCTCGTGTGCAGAACACTCCTCTATACTTACGTCGTTTCTATACATTAATACTGCGTGGTCATTGCAGTTAAATGTACATATTCACGATTTGCGAGGGTGCCCTCTCAAGGCATTGGTTTCTGCCCTATGTAGGAGAATTACGACTTCTGACTGATCGAGGCCCGTGGTGTAGTGGTAGCATATCTGACCGGCAATCGGAAGATCCTAGGTTCGATTCCCGGGCGGTCACCTCATTTTTCATTTGTTCGTTATTTCTCTTCCTCGTGTGCAGAACACTCCTCTATACTTACGTCGTTTATATATATATATATATATATATATATATATATATATATATATATATATATATATATATATATAATATATAGAGAGAGATGGCGTTTTATCAATAGAGAACCATATCTGTAAGAATTTAATTTTGAAGGAAGACAATTCAATCAATTTGTAAACGGAACAAGGGAAGAGTAATGATACTCACGACTTAAGTTCACTATAGTATATATCTAAGTTCACCACTATTATGTCAGAGAATTCAACGTTTAAAAGGGTTAGTAGTGACATACACGAGTATACACATTTGTTAAAGTTGGAAGATAAAATTAATAACTTTCTTCGTAAGCTTAAGTCTCGCAATTTATTAACTCATTACTGCAATGACCTTTTCGTTTCAAGATGCAATCCAGGTATCCTTTATGGCAGTGGTTCCCAACCTTTTTTGCGTGATTACCCAAAACCCAATTCTAATCCAGCAACATTATCCCAATCATTAGATATTATTTTTTATAACTTGTAATAACAAATTTGTACAACAAATTATAACTTGTACAACAAATTATAACTTGTACAACAAATTTTTGGTTCAGAAAAAAAACGGGAATAACATTCGGTCATTCTTAATATTTCGAGAGTGCTGATTCCAAATCTGAAAATAGTTTTTTTCTATCACGTCACGTTTTTGTGTAATGACTGCTTAAAATCTTCATACCAAAAAATAAGAATATATTGATAAACAGATAGGCTTTATCACATGGAACAGTTTAATTATTGCTATACTTCAACATATATGCACAAAATTAACATAAAACTCTCGTATTATACTGTTTTCATCTCATTATTTGTATTTATGCTGGCGTTTGTGTGATGCTTCTGGTTGGTCACGCTTTAAATTCCAGCAGAAATCGGCCAGCATAGCAGGACTCCACTTCCCTTTGTGTCGGCTCTCCATTGTGGCTATATCCTGGTGGAATCTCTCTCCGTGTTCGTCGCTAACAGCAGATGCGTTTTCCGGAAAGAATGAGAGATGTGAATGCAAAAAATGAATTTTCAATGACATCTTACATCCGAGACGTCGGTATGAGTTGATAAGTTGATCCACAAGTGCAGCATTGTTGTCGTATTTAGTCTTTCCTGGTAGACCGCTGCACACGTTTTTGAATGCACGCCAGGCTGCCAACTCAACCTCATCCATCACCGCTTCAAAGTGTTCGTCTAGCATGAGTTGGCGAATTTGAGGGCCGACGAATATGTCTTCTTTAATCTTGGCATCACTTATTTTTGGGAATTTTTCTTTAGATATTTGAAGGCAGGCTTATCCTGTTTCAACGCCTTTGCAAATTGTTTCATCAGCCCTAGTTTTATGTGAAGTGGCGGCAAGATAACCTTTTCCTTTCGTACTAGTGGTTCGTGAATAATATTGTGAGATCCAGGTAAGGAATTGTCTCGCGGCGGCCATACTGAGCGTGTGTAGTGTTCAGACCGTGCTCGGCTATCCCACTTGCATAGGAAACACATGTATTTCGTATAGCCAGTTTGCAATCCATTGAGAATAGCTACAACCTTCAAATCTGCGCAGATAAGCCATTCATGTTCATTGTATTTTATACAGTCCAGAATAAAAGCAACATTGTCATACGTTTCTCTCAAGACGACTGAATGAGCGATCGGAACAGAAGGCATTGTGTTCCCATTGTGTAGCAGTACACCCTTAACACTGTACAGAGATGCATCAATGAACAATCTCCACTGATTCGGTTCATAGCACAAACCCAGAGCATCGAACAGACCATGTATATCAATGCAACAACAAAGATTGTTCTTCATTGTGAAATATTCCTGCAAATTCAAGGAGCGCTTTCGGAATGCTGTAATTCGTACGTCTTCCTCCAGCAGATTCCATTCTTGTAGACGTAAGGCCAGCAGTTCACTTTGTTGCTTGGTAAGTATTAAATTACGGACCAAATCATTGAGTTCAGGCTGCGTGATGAGATGTTGTTCTTTCTTGGACTCGACTTGAGCTTCATAGCATTCGCTGTCTGATTTCGATTTGTCAGAGTCTGTGTTATCGGTCGGCATTTCAGCTGGAGGACGAGGGATGGGTATATCTGTAGAATGTTCCTTTTTTCCCTTTTCTGTTGCAACCTGTAATGTGAGACAATAGACATTGTTGACTACTTAAGATAGCATAATTGTGTAATACATTATGCAGAGCAGGATATGCTAAAATGTGCTAAAAACACCAAATTTGACGTATATTCAGAAAAATAAAAGATTCAAACCTGTGATGTTCGTTAAGCAGAAATAGCAATCAGTTGAATGGTCCAGCGGCTCTCTCCATACCATTGGGACACCGAATCCCAGACCAGGACCGGTGCCTTTGAACCATGCAAATAACGAGTTTGTACATCTCACACAGCAGATATGAGGCGCCCAGTGCTTGTCCTGATCACCAACTTTGCATGCGAAGTATAATTCATAAAGCTTTTTCACATGAGAAGTCAACTTCCTTTAATACTGTTTTAACGTTAATGTCCCACAAATATAACAAATCTGTCTGGCGAATTTTTGCACTCTCTAGGCATTGTAGCATAACATCAATAAAAACCTGTAAAATAAGAAAATGATAGATCAATTTGCAATTTCACACAATAAAGACGTTGTCCGTGAAATATACATAATTTGTTAGCTGTTATTCAATAATACTCACTTATAGCACCGATTTATGATAAAATATGGCTGACAATTTTGTTTTAAATGATTAATGAAAGACATTTTTCAGAAAATCAAAGTGGGAACACAGAGCCGAACACCACCACCACAGCATATGCATGACTGAACAAAATGTAAAAGATGCGTTCAGAGAACCAGTGGTTCTCAAAATGATACAATGAAATAGGGTCATTTTCATAAAATCGGCGAGTGATACAAATATATGAGTGTTATTTTCGCAATCTACGCATATAATTAGCCATAAAAATGACGATCTCATTTCCGTTTTTTTTCACTGTTGTACAGTGTTATCACAATATTATTTTTTATAATTTCTGGATCGCGTGTCATTACCCCAGTGGGGTAATTTACCCCTACGTTGGGAACCACTGCTTTGTGGGCTGCCTAAAACCCATAAAAATAATTTACCAATTCGTCTAATTTTATCGGCAATAAATACAGGGTGTCCACAAAGTTCTGTTCTAATTTTAAAATTTTATTACAACAAAATCAAAAGAGATAGAATAATGCAGTTTTTTTGCATTTTGTTGCTTAACTAATGAAGTTATTTTCTTGATTTACAGGTTGTAATCTGAGCGTCAAGTTGCTAATGGTAGAAACTTGAACGAAAATGGCAACCACACAGGAGAAAGCTTAATGTGTAATCTGGTTTGTGAATCTGGTTTGTGTACTGTTGATTTTGGTAGCTGCTGTTCACTTGAGGCACGACAAATAGACTTTTTAGGAGTGCGTTGGACGAGTCTTGGCGAGTCAATCACACTTCCTGTCTCCCGAAACTCGCAAAACCACGTCCTAATGCTGGGTTTGGAGGGAGGATCTTTGCCATATTGACGGCGGTAATTCCGTTGAAGAGTTGTCACTGATTTTGACTCTGCAAACCAGATTACACATTGAGCTTTCTCCTTTGTAGTTGCCATTTTCGTTCAAGCTTCTATCAATGGCAACTTCACGCTCAGAATACACCCTGTAAATCAAGAAAAAACTTCATTAGCTAAAAACAAAATTTAAAAAAAATGCATTATCCTATCTCTTTTGGTTTTGTTGTAATAAAATTTTAAAACCGGAACAGGACTTTGTGGACACCCTGTACATCTGATTATCGTCTCGCAAAATTTTTGTTCCCATTCTGGATCCCGTTTCTAAAAATGAGTACACAATAAAAGACTCCCTCGCCTTTGTCGAAGTAATTAAATCTTTGCCTAATACTTAACATAAATAATTACAATATGACTACTTTTGATGTTGTCATTGTTCACCAATATTCCAGTTCAGGAAACTACCAAAATTATTTGTAATAAACTTTTTAATTCTGCTGATAATATGATGGGTTTCGACAAACACACTTTTCGACAAACTAACAGACTTGGGAGTGGCTGATACTGTATTTGTTTTTAATAAAGAACTATATACACAAATTGACGGTATGGCTATGGGGTCACCCCTCAGAATCCTTCTTTTGTTAATTGTTTCTTATGTCACCACAAAGAATCGTGGATTGAAGACTGTCCTCCTGAATTTTGTCCTCTTATATATAAACTTTATGTAGACGATTGTTTCTTAATGTTTAAGGAACAAAATCATGCCCACTCTTTTCCGAATTACCT
Source organism: Bathynomus jamesi (assembly GCA_023014485.1). Taxonomy (NCBI): domain Eukaryota; kingdom Metazoa; phylum Arthropoda; class Malacostraca; order Isopoda; family Cirolanidae; genus Bathynomus; species Bathynomus jamesi. The sequence goes on along the minus strand of JAJOZX010015286.1, from coordinate 18,602 downwards.
CAACTACCGTCATCCTGACAATTAAATTCACACTTATGAATGAACATGACCACAAACTGTCTTTTCTTGACGTTACAGTTCACAGGATTCATGCATCATCAATTTTCCACCTACATATACAAGGAGAAACCTACCACCTCACTGGATACTAACTATTTCAGCTACATCCCTTTTGATTTTAAAGTCCTGAGTCTGAAACCTTGAATCTCGCGAGCTTTCCGCATTTGTTCTAATTGGCTCTCCTTTCATGACGAAATTTCATACTTTCAGAACTTCTTTACCGTGAACTTGTTCCTTTCTCAGTTTCCATCAAACAGTTAAGCAATTCCTTTACAATATATTCCATCCAACTTATCCAGTACCTACTGTTACAAAACTTCCAGTTTACATAAAACTCCCAAACTTGCTTCTTCCCTGAAACCTCTCTTCACTAGGGGTCTTCCCCACGAATCTAAAGTTTGAAAATGTTTAACTTTTTTTCATTTTCAGGTACCTCTCAGCCACCCACATTGAAAAAAGGATCGCAGGAAAATCTTGATGACGAATACGAAATGCAAAACGAACTTTATGTCCCTTTTGAAATAAGAAGAGGTTGGGTTGAAGATAATGTCCAGTAATTAGTTTTTTGAAAAATTATAATAGTTTTCTTTAATCAGAGATTTTAAAATACTAGTTTGCTTTTGCATATCAGAGTTAATGCATAAGCTTTATATCATAAATTAATTTCAAGAGGTGTGTATGTATGTGTGTGTATATATATATATATAGAGGGTGTGTCTCCCAAAAGTTCTGCCCCATAATGTACATTATATTAGCCTTTGGGGCAAGATTTCTGTGACACCCTGTATATATATATATAGTGGACCTAGTTTTAGCCGTTTAAGGTGATAATGATTTAATTGTATGCTAGTGATTAATTGATGCAATGACTGATTGCTTATTAATGAAAGGCTGGGTTAATAATTTATGATATCGTACAGTATCATCGATTGGAAAGTAGCTAATGGAGTAGGCCCACCATACTATTGGAAGTGATAGGAATGGCAGCGAGGGTCACCAGCTTGGATTATACCCAAGCAAATTAATATTAAGGTTATAAAAAGTACCTTATTGTTTTGTATTTTATTATGAAAATAAAGATATTATTTATTCACCGTGATTAACAAAGAATTGACAGTGATTGTTTGATAGCCTTTACGTTATGCTTATGACATAGACTTAGCTAATAAGATGAAATGTTAATAGCTTAATTGACACGTAATAAGTAATATACTCATTGATGGTATGTAAATGGCATGCAACATGGAACATTGAATGGGCCTAGTAAATGATATAAAGAATGCACGTGCGTTTGGTACATTGAATGGGAAACATGACACTCTGATTAAGTAGGCTAGATGATTGAATGGGCCTAGTAATGATATAAAGAATGCACGTGCGTTTGGTACATTGAATGGAAAACATGACACTCTGATTAAGTAGGCTAGATGATTGAATGGGCCTAGTAATGATATAAAGAATGCACGTGCGTTTGGTACATTGAATGGAAAACATGACACTCTGATTAAGTAGGCTAGATGATTGAATGGGCCTAGTAATGATATAAAGAATGCACGTGCGTTTGGTACATTGAATGGAAAACATGACACTGATTAAGTAGGCTAAATGATTGCATCGATGCACATAGAATAATTGATGCGGCCTAATAATAATGGATTGAAAAGCTTGACAATGATTACACAAATATCATTTATATATAAGACCATTATGTGATGTTAAGTGATTACGCCAAGAGAATATTTAGTTATGACATAAATATATGAACTGAACATAATAACGGATGATACGCGGAGTTACGGTATTGAAATGACACTTGAATTGGATAATAGGCCTACTGCCTTCTTTCACGAGAGTCAGTTGGAACGCTTAATTACACTTGGGGTATAGTCTACCGTTCGGCGGTAGGTTAATGTAGGCTTCACAAGAGTACTTAGAATAGGAGGTACTTATCTTAACCGGGACGATGTAAACCCTGTTGAAGGCGGGTTGAAGAGGAACCTATTATCGTAGACTCGAGTTGTCGTTGTCCGTTAAGCCTCTCGAGATGATGGAGATGCTTGATGTAGGCTTCGTAAAACGTAGGCCTGAGGTGATGTTACTTCTCGAGGTGCAGGATGGCCTATAAATGATCTTGCAGGCGTAGGCCTGAGGTGCTGAACAGTGGCGGCTCGTGACTAAAAATTCTAGGGGTGCTGTCTCTAAGAATGGGTTGAAATAATTACTGAAATAAAAGGATGAGCATTGAGCAATGAATAAAAGTTTCAAAAGTTATTGAAAAAGTTATTCAGTGAGCTCATCCTTATATTGTTCTTGATTATTTCAATTGTAAATAAAAAATTAGGGGTGCTGTCTCTAAGAATGGGTTGAAATAATTACTGAAATAAAAGGATGAGCATTGAGCAATGAATAAAAGTTTCAAAAGTTATTGAAAAAGTTATTCAGTGAGCTCATCCTTATATTGTTCTTGATTATTTCAATTGTAAATAAAAAATTTAGGGGTGCTGCAGTTCCGCAGTGCCTACCGACGAGCCGCCACTGGTGCTGAATATATCTCGAGGACGTAGAGAAACTTGAAGGCTGACCTTGTAAACCGTAGGCCCGAAGTGATTCTGGTTGGGCTTCGAAGGATTGCTTCTGCAGGCGGTCTGTAGAAGGTCTTACTTGATGATAAATCGTAGGCCTTGAAGGAAGCAGCAGGCCGTTCCTCCGGCGGGAAGCCGGAGGGCGGTTGACGGAGGAGTGTTGCTCGAAAAGGTGGAGCTCGAGTGTGTGAGTGCGAGTGAGTGAGAATGAGTGTGAGTGGGTGCTCGCTTTTATACGTAGTTCCTCTGACGTAAGACTTCGCGCCAAATCTTAAGACGCCTTGTCCGCGCGTCCTTTTGTTGAAGAGCTTGCGTTCGCGCCTTTTGGGAAGAAACAGACGTTTCCATTGTTTGATTCTTTGCCCACGTGTGTTTTTCGAATAATGTTTGATGAAGGCGTGGAAAGAAGAATTTGTCTGTCTATTTGTTGGTCTATTTCTTGTCGATCCGCTACATATATATATATATATATATATATATATATATATATATATATATATATATACAAAGGTGGGCAGGACCGAGTTCCAAAAGGACCGAACTCCAGGAACTCGGTCCTTTTTAAGGACCGTGAGCGGGAAAGTCGGTCCTTTTCTCAGTGAGGACCGAAATGAGGAGTGACGGTCCATTTTTAAGCAATTCCGGACGGTCTTTTTTAGCGATTTTATTGTGTTTAGTGATTATTTGAAGTTCTAAAGAAGATGGATCGTTTCCTCCAGAAGACTCAGAAAGAGACTGAGACTGAACTGAAACTTGTTTCAACACCTGGAGGAGACGAAGAATCTACTGATGTTAGTGCTTCAACTTCAAGTCAAGCAACTGGAGCTCCTAGCGGAAGAACTGAACCCGGCAATCCCTAGCCGTACCTGGACAAATACTTTGAATACCTGGGCCCCAAGGGTGAGCAGAACCTGGAGTACAAGTGCTTGCTGTGTTCATCAAGTTTAACACGCCTATCCCATCCAGTGCCGCCGTGAAGAGGCTCTTCTCTTTGGGGAAGGACGTCCTCAAGCCGAAAAGGTCAGGGCTCAGTGACAGCCATTTTGAAATGCTAGTCTTCTTGAAGGGAAACTCAAGCATTTAACTTAATAACTTTTTTCATCATTTATGTATTGTATTAATTATAATTTATGTTAATAAAATTAAAGATTTCCGGTGTCTTTAATTTCATTTTTCATTTTAATCAAATTTTTCACTTATATTATATATAAGGACCGAGGACCGAGTCGTTCCTAGGTCCTATCTTCAGAAAGGACCGTGACTGGGACCGTAAGTCCAGTTTGAGGCAAGGACCGGGACCGTCGGTCCTTTTTGAGGCCCGGGTGCCCACCTTTGTATATATATATATATATATACACGAGGGGTGATCAAAAGGTTCTCGGCCTGACAATGAAACACGATTCAAGTTGATAGTTTTTATTATTATTTTTCTACATAGTCTCCTTTTCGGGATATACTGTACACTTGATCCAGCGTTTTTCCAGCTTCTGGATACCGATCAGAAAGAAGTCTTCATTTTGGTCCTCTTACCAGGCATTTACAGCTGACAAAACTTCATCATCGTCCAAAAATCTCTATCCACGGAGGTGTTCTTTTAATTTTGGAAACGGATAGAAAACAGTGGGAGCTAAGTCTGGCGAATATGGAGGGTGATCGAGCAATTCGAAGCCCATTTCTCTGATGGCAGCCATTGCAACTGCAGACTTGTTAGCAGGAGCATTGTCCTGGTGAAACAGGACACCTCGACTGAGTTTCCCTCGTTGCTTTTGCTTGATGGTTTCGCGCAGTTTTCTCATTACCCGTGCATAGTAATCACCCGTAATGGTGGCTCCTTTATCAAGGTAGTCAATGAGCACAACTCCCTTTGCATCCCAGAAAACAGAGGCTATGACTTTGCCAGGTGATGCCACAACACGAAACTTCTTGGGAGTTGGTGAAGACGGGTGTTTCCAAGAAATGCTTTGTTTTGACTCTGGATCAAAATGATGAATCCATGTTTCATCCATAGTAATGAACCTAGATACAAATTTTTCTGGATCTTGCTGAAAAAGGTCCAAACATTGTCCTGAAATTTGAACTCGAGTTCTCTTCTGGTTGTCAGTCAACATTCGTGGCACCCATCTTGCAGACACTTTTTTAAGCTTTAATTTGTCTGTTAATATTGAATGTGTGCTGCCAAATGAAGTGCCGACATTCTCAGCTATAAATTGAACACTAAGTTAGCGCTTATTTATGACAAGATCATTGACTTTTTGGACATTTTCTTCAGAAGCTGATGTTGATGGCCGTCCAGACCGTTCATCATCTTTGATTGACGTGTTGCCCCGATTGAATTCCGCACACCACTTTTTAACAGTAGAATAAGATGGGGCAGCGTCCCTTAATGTGTGCTGCATATCTTCAAAGACGTTTTGGGGCGTCATATTCTTCATTGAGAGATATTTAATGACGGCGCGTATTTCAAATTTGTCTATATTCATAAAGTTTATCACATTGCTTTACATTACAACCTGTAAAACAAAAAACATTTTGATTAGCGATTTTGTATTTTATACACATTTAATAATAGCTTTTCTAGATAAGAAGTAAATTTGATCTCAAAATACATATTATATCTAGGTCAGGCCGAAAACTTTTTCATCACCCCCTTGTGTATATATATATATATATATATATATATATATATATATATATATATATATATATATGCAAACCCATAAGGAAAAAGAAAAATGATTCCAAGGTTTTTCGTGTATTCAGAAGTATACCTCGTCAGGGAATAAAGGGAGAAGGCGAGATGCCCAAAATATATACAGCGGGACGGAAAAACAAAAAGATTAGCATATAATTAACAAGAGTTAATGAGAGGCAAAAGGAATTTTAACAGGATATTGTCAATTTTATACATTCCCGCACTGTTATTGAAATTTTAGATTCCGAGTTATGCAATATCATGAATATTGGTGCTAAATTATGTTATCCTATTTCATTTTTAGATAACTGCCTTAGGAAAGCCAAGAATAGGTATTATAATAGTGTAACTGTAAAGGAATTTGAGCGTAAAAATATCCTTAGCCTACCTTACCATGTTAATTTTCAATATCTTCCGACTTTACTTAAAGCAATTGGTATCAATGTATTCTGTAAGTATAATAATACTGTTAAATCACGCCTAATAAAGAATAGTCCAGATAATGTGGTTGGTTGTGTGTATTCGATCGGATGTACACAATGTAAGTCAGTATACTGTATAATGTGTATATAGGCCAAACGGGTAAAACGTTAGATATTAGGGTAAAACAGCATAAATATGCGTGTCGAACAGCAAATAATTCAAATGCATTGTTTAACCATATGTATAGATGTAATCATAGTATCAAGTGGGATAGTTCTAAAGCGGTAGTTAAAAACAGATATAAGTGAACGGAATATTCTAGAATACATTTATCCATTTTAAAAATAATTTCATTGACAGTGCAGGAATGTATAAAATTGACAATATCCTGTTAAAATTCCTTTTGCCTCTCATTAACTCTTGTTAATTATGTGCTAATCTTTTTGTTTTTCCGTCCCGCTCTATATATTTTGGGCATCTCGCCTTCTCCCTTCATTCCCTGACAAGGTGTACTTCTGAATACACGAAAGACCTTGGAATCATTTTTCTTTTTCCTTGTGGGTTTGCATCATTCATTCATTATACGTGTTTTATTGTGAAATTCATCCCATATATACTAGGGGCACTCAATATATTTTGCCCCACCCTTTTTTCTTAGCTAAATAATAGGCCATGAGGCTGAAATGTCTTTTGGGCCGTAAGTTTAAACTTTCTCCTTTCACATAACCGGATTTTTCCAGTTTGAACCTCCCCTCCTTGTATAAAACCGCTTTAAAACGCCCTTGTATAAAACCGATGGTTAACGCAGTTTCGAAAATGGCGTCTGACAGTGATGTGCGTCATAAACAGAGAGCTGTTATCGAGTTCTTAACCGCAGAGAAAGAAACAGTTGGAAATATTCACAAACGCCTACAAAACGTTTACGGAGATGCTGTTGCTGATCGAAGCACAGTTGGACGCTGGTCTAAACGTGTGAGATCATCGGAGAGAGGGAGAGCCAGCCTCGATGATGAGTCACGCAACGGTCGCCCGGCATCCGCTGTGACATCTCACATTGTGCAACGTGCTAACAGCGTCATTCGATCAAATCGGCGCGTCACATAAAAGGAGCTATCACTGGAGCTAGGAATTAGTGAAGGAAGTTTGAATACGATAATTCAGCAACTGGGATACAGAAAAATGTGTTCACGGTTTGTTCCTCGCGAACTGACTGAAGATCACAAAGCCCAAAGAAAAGAAATTGCTTCTGAGTCGTTGGTTCGATACGAGACAGAAGGGGATGACTTCCTTTCACGAATTATGACTGGGGATGAGACTTGGGTATACCACTTTGAACATTAAACAAAACGCCAATCCATGGAGTGGCATCACGCAGACTCCCCACGCAAGAAAAAGTTTAAAATGGCTCCCTCTGCAAGAAAGATTATGGCCACCATCTTCTGGGACATGAAAGGAGTGATTCTAGTGGACATTATGAAGAAAAGACAAACAATCAACTCAGAGGTATATATTGCTACCCTACAGAGACTCCAGAGACGTATAAAGCGAGTTCGACCGGAGAGAAAACTGGAAGACGTCTTTCTTTTGCACGATAACGCAAGACCACACAACAGTTTGCAAAGAAGAGGCCATCACAAAAATGCACTTGACTGTATTACCCCACCCTCCATACAGCCCGGATCTGGCACCTTCAGACTTCCATTTGTTTGGGCCAATGAAGGATGCTATTCGTGGAAGAAAGTTTGAATCAATGAAAGAAAGCCCCCCCCCCAGCCATCTTTAGTTAGCTTTATAAGGCTAACTAACGAAAATATAACGACTTAACCTAACCAATCGTCAAGGGCGTACAGTTGACCTAACGATTGGTTAGGTTAGGTCGTGATATTTTCGTTAGTTAGCCTTATAAAGCTAACTAAAGAAGGCTGGGGGTGGCTTTCTTTCATTGATCCGAAAGTTTCAGAATGACGATGAGGTTGTTGAGGAGGTTAAGAGGTGGCTCCAGCGGAACCCAGCGGACTTTCCCAGGAAGGAATAAAGGCCCTTGTTTCGAGGTTGAGGAAAGCCGTAGAAAAGGATGGAAACTTGGAAAGAAAAAAAAGGTGGGGCAAAATATATTGAGTGGCCCTCCTATATATATGTGTAAGCAAACAAGTGTTATTTTGTGATTCTACGACATATATGTGTATATATGTATAGTGCGTGTTTGTCAGCCAAACAATACTAACCTTTAAACATGCATACTCCTAATGAGTATTGACATATTAAAAAATTCTTAACAGAATTAATGTCTTGTTATAAAATCCCAAGGTAAGCATAACTCGGATGTTGAATGCATACGTGCAGACCACATAAAACATAGTTCTCCTCATGTAGCACATAACACATGCCATTTGGTTGAATAATCTTTTGCTGTCGCATATATTGGATGTTTGTCAAATGGCTCAAATAAAATCTTAATAGAAAAGGATGTTTATAAATACTTCTTTGCAGTGTCTTAATTGAACCTTATTGACCCCAAAATAATTAAAATATATTAAGGGTCTTTTACCACTAAAGTCCTTACCATTAGGGTTGTATGTTGATATAAGTTACCGACATTCTTGCTGCAAACAGAAATCACTAATATCTGTTCAGTAAACCACGAATTACCATTTGCTTTATAAATTCTTTCATTCGTTTAGAAAATTGACGAACTTGTTTATGGTCTCCAGACACTCATACGCCAGTTGATTCTTTATAATACAAATAAATTCTTCCGTTTATGATCTATAAATTTGGTTTACATTCTATTATCGTTCTTTTCACTGGATACTCTAAATCAGTGTTTCCCAACCGGGGGCCATATGGCCCCCTGGGGGCCATGGCACATTTGAAGGGGGCCACAGGAAACTGTTAAGATTTAGAGGGGCCACAGACTCCATGAAGGGGGCCACAGGACTCAACCTATTGAAGCCTAAATTATAGTTAGACCAATAGATAATTTTAATTTATGTAGTTGAATTACATTTTAAAAAATTATTAATACATACAGTATATTTTCCTTTTTTTTAGATATTTTATAATAGAATTTGAATTTATCTGTAAACAAATATTTTGCATCTTACAAGCTTATTGTGCGGCGCACTCCATTGTGCGCTTGATCGTTATGCGCCTGGCAGCGTTGTTGACTTGATAAAAATACTTCAGGTTGAAATCCTTACAGTCTGTTTACCACGTGGATCGTCGCTGTAGTGTGTAAGTAGCTCTTATTTGTTTACCCTAATATTGCGAAGTTGTAGTAATTTTACTAGTTTTTTAATTTATAATAGATTGCTATAAGTACAGTATTTCTTTTGATTATATTTTTTTATAATTAATACATAATATAAGTAAATAACTGCAAATTTTTGTTAGCCACTGTTTAGTTTTTGTTATGTTTATAGTCCTATGTGACAAATAATATTGTACCTGAATACAAATAGTTGTTTTAATATCCTTTATATATATTTGTTTTTGTAAAATAGAGTTAATCTGCATATTACCTACTGAAAATAATGCTTATGGGGGCCACAGGAAAAAATAAGGTTCCTAAGGGGGCCATAAGCCAAAACCGGTTGGGAACCACTGCTCTAAATCATCATTACATCCTCCAAAACTCACCAATTTGTCCTTGTTGTCTCAATATCTAGACCGTTTTATATCAAGGTTCATAATTTGGGCTAGCCATAACCATTAGATCACGTAACATCATTAGAATATAATCACATTTGAGGATGTAAAAGGTAAAATAGGTTTAATTCTATATTCACTGATATAAACTTTAAGTGATTATAAATATATTTATTTGTACATAAAATTTCCTGCATAAATTTTACCATTTAAGAACTTAAGTTTGATTTAGCTAAGTCTGTATTCCTAAAATTCTTCTTGCAATAAAGTGATTGAAGTTTTCTACTCATTTCCCTCCAAATGGTGATCAAACCTCTTTCAAGTTAAAATATCGTTCTTGGAAAGAACTGAAGTGGTATAAATATTTACGTGATAATTGAAGCCTATTCGAGATACATCGTCTTCTTCAAAGGCCAGATTAACCACAAGTCAAGTGTAGCAACCGTCGCTACCTCCAATTTTTCATTCGTTTTACATAAGAGTCAATATTTAAATGGATTAAATATCATTCTTGGATACCTTACTATATTCCATGTGTTAGGAAATTGAGTAGTTAGAAAAACTGAGAAGTAGCTAAATCTAACATTAATATAACTAATTTTAAAATTTGACAGTTGTGAAATCATAACAATAAGATCTTTGATTTTCTCATGTGTTTGGGAAATCGGCCATCTGGTGGCGGAATGAGAATGACACGAGCATAACATAACTCAGTTGAAAAGTTAAAACCCCGACCACCAACGTAGCAGTGTTCATCGTATTTTCCCATAATATAGGTAGGTTATGAGCACATTCGGGCACAGTACATTCGGGCATATGTACATTCGGGCACTGTAGGTATAATTCGGGCAAATGTGTAGCCGCCCCCCTGAAAAAATTGGCCCGTACGCCCATGCGCCTGACGTAGAAACTCACAGGGATTCTCGATTGAATTAAGATCTGGTGAGTTTCCAGGCCACCCCATTAGAGGAGTGATGTTATGATCATCCAAGTTCCAACCACTTCCTCATTACTTTTGCTCGGTGATAAGGTGCGCCATCATCCTGGAAGAAGGAATCTCAGGATACTTCGTCGTGGGTGCTGTACACTCCGGGTTGAAACGGTCCTGACATTCTGAGCTGACTGTTAGCAGTCCTACCCGCGCTCTTGCTTCATAACTACCTGTCTTCTATCATCTTTTAATGATCCTGGAGACAGTGATATGACTGGCGTAATCTCTGGCAATAAGTGGACGGCAGCTCAGTCTTCCCTCAAGAAGAGTTATGATGGCTGATCGAGTTTCTGGCGATATCTGGAATACGATTCTGATCACGTCTGAAGAAAAGAATTAATTCATCAGGGTCTCCATGTGGTGAGAAGAAGTGGTCATCTGTGGGCTGGTCTTTCTTCAGACCTCATAATCGAGCAGGTGTTGATGAGGAGCATGAAGACTAGCGGGAGTCTCACGAGAGGGCGAGGAATGACAGAGCAACAACGTCTGATGTGGCTGTTATCCATGCCTGCCTGTGCAGAAGTTAACAAGGCAATGCAAGAGCTCACCGGGGTGAACTACAACACAAGGGAACAAAACAAAGACATGACGAGAGCTAGACAAGCCCGCGACTGGAAGGACACGCTAACAGTTCTCCACTGTCTCCAGGAACGAAATCCTTTCTCCTCTGACCAATGTTCCCTCTAAGGTGTGCGCGCGCACACGCGTTCTGAAACCCGCGCACACAGCAAAATAAAATGCGCACAGGCTCAAGCGTATCAGGAACAAATTAAGAAACCGCTTGAAAGAAAATCATTTGGACATGCTCATGCGAATTAAAAGTTACCTGAATGATGACGGATGTATTAATCTTCATAGAGTTTATTTGGAATGGGCAAATGCTAAAGATCGTAGGGAGAAATCATAATCATACTTAAATGAAAGGCACTTTCATTTAATGTTATTTTGATTATATTTTATTTTGTTGAATTTCATTATTTTTTATTTTATTCCTATTTTGTGAATGGATAAAATCATGTATTAATCTTGATAGTCTATTTTAAATTGCTAAATGCTAAAAATTGTTTTGAGAAATGATAACTAAAATAGTCATTTTCAATTAATGTTATTTTTATTTTATTTCTTTATTTTCTTGAATTTTATTTTACTATTTTTATTTTATTCATATTTTTAGAATGGATAAAATGTTTTCTTTTTTAAGAATATATAATATTGTCAACAGTTTTTTAATATCCATTTAATAGTACTTAATGATCAAGCTATCACCTTATGGAAATAATATTTATTAAGTATTTAATATTTATATATATTTCATTTTGAAGATAATAGCGCTCAGAAAAGTTTGCACAATTTTTCACCATGAATCTAAATGTTTGCACAACGAAAATTTCTTGCGCACACGGACTAAAAAAAATTAGAGGGAACATTGCCTCTGACCCAAGTTTGCGGAACGTTGTCACTGGGTCCACGCACACCACACCATCAACGTCGACACAGCAAAGGCAGTTGGAAGGACGATTCTGAAGTCCATGGGTGGAAAAACTGCTGTAAAATATACATTTAGGAGGAAAGACCAGGTTGTCACACTCAACACAAAATTGTCGGTCAAGATTGACAGCAATGAAGTCCGGGTCGACCCACAACTCCTATTCCAGAGACTCATTATTGCTGCAAAGACATCCGATGATCTCGAATCAGTCTTCAAGTATGAGCTGTGCAGTCAACCACCAGCCCTCTTCGATTCGTCTCTGCTGCTTCGAGAACCACAGAAGTCAGTCCTGGCTAATGCCATCTGAGGTCTTCTGACACCTGATGTTCCGGTGATGACGGGTGATGCCCAGTATATCTTGGATGGTGGGGCACTAGTTCAGCACATCCCATGGTCACGTAGAGCCACATTCAAAGAGCCAAAGAAGAACACAAAGCACCCTCGCATTTGGAACATCAAGGTCGTCAAGTGACAGCTTGGTCAGGACATATGCAAACACATCCTCTTCCTCCATGCTGTCCTTGGATGTGACACATCTCGCCTCTACGGGATCGGGAAGGGAGCTTCCCTCAATAAATTCAAGACAAGCAGTCACTTTCGTGAGCAAGCCAAGGTTTTTGATGTACATTCAGTTTTTACCGATGATGTTGTCCTTCTTTGGCCAATCGCAAGGGTGGTGTGTGTGTGTGTGTGTGTGTGTGTGTGTGTCAGTGGCGGATTTAAGGTGCGCGGGGCCCTAGGCCGGTTGGAGTGCGGGGCCCCAAACTACGCAAAGCTAGCTTAATTAACTGAAATGAAGATTTACACCCCCATCCCCCAGTGGTGACCTTACGGGGCCCTCAAATCAATGGGCGAGCGAAGCGTTAAAATAAATTTACTTTTTAAACAATATTCAATTTATTGATAATTAATTAATTAGCCAAATGACCATTTCATAGTTGAACATTGCACATTTGTTTTTTTGAAGCTTAACAATAAAAAATAACTATAATAATACACCATTAACAAAAAATAACTATAATAATACACCATTAACAAAAAATAACTATAATAATACACCATTAACTAAAGAGAATACCACTTGACTGACATGCAAATGATGCAATGAGTGGGTTTTGTTTATTGCAGGCAATTTGTACGGTACACTTAACTATTTCTCAGTCAAAAAAGATTTTTTTCTAGCCTTCTTACTTGCAAACTGTTTGATGACATCAGTAAAATCAAGCACCCTTAATTTCTCATGCTCAATGCTCAACAGGGTGAGTGAAGACAAACGGTCCTGCCCCATGGTGTTTCTTAGATAATTCTTGACTAGTTTCATCTTGGAGAATGATCGCTCCCCAGTGCAGTTTGTGACAAACATGCAGAGATAGAGTCGTAATACAATTTCAACATTAGCAAATGTTTCTACCATGTCATGTCTGTGAATTATCTCATACATTTCTAGTTCAGGACTTTTTGCAGCCTTTGCATCACCTGATGAAGGAGCACTTTCAGGTGAATCTCTTGGAATGGATTTCATAAGGTGTGCAAACTGCAAAAGCTCCGACTCCAATCCAGCCTCCAAGTCCTTAGGATATGAAGACACAAGCTTTTCAGCAGATGCTTTAAGCTCAGTGTTCGTTTTGTTTGAGATTTCTGATAAAAACCCAAATTTCTCTCGAAGGTCGCTGTAAGCAGCAATGCGTTGTTGTAGGGCAGCACAGAGCTTGTCAATGATGGGCAAGAATGCAGTCACTCTAAACTTGTCTCTCCCTGTCAGCATAACATCCTCCGCGGAGTCTAGTTCATCGTGGTGACGCTTGCGCTTCCTAATACGCTGCGTGTCGGCGTAGTATGCATCATTACTCGTCACATCACAGGGATCACACTTAGCCATAGCTTTTGCTTCAAAGTCATCGAACTGGGATCTCAGGTCTTTAGCAAATTGTAAAAGAGACTCTAGCAGTGTGACAGCTGTGTTGAGGGAGAGCCCAGATTTTTGCAGCTGGATACTGCTACTCTGAAACCTTTCCAATACTGTATCCCAAACTTCAAGAAGAATCACTGTTTCAAGTTTTTTCAAACCTTTGAGAAGACCACTTGCTTCAGCTCTTGTTTCAGCTGGCTGATTCTGATCTGAGAATAACTCTTCCAGAACAATGATGTTTTCTTTGTGTGCTCTACTGAGAGCAGCTACAGCATCTGCTCGTGCTGACCAACGAGTGTCTGAAAGTATTTTATCAACTTTCAACTTCTTATCTTTATTAGTCTCTAGTACCTCCCGGTGTCTCCTCCAACGATAAGTAGATGCAACAAGAAAGGAGTACATATTTTGTACCAGAGCAAACAATGACACTGCAGCAGGACAGCTTTCTGCAGCACACTTAGCCACCAAGTTTAAGGAATGAGCCATACATGGTATGTACTCAGCTTCACTACACTCATTCTTGATTATCTGTTGGGTCCCCAGATATTTACCAGACATGTTGCTGGCATTGTCATAGGACTGTCCTCGGCAGTCGATAACTGGAATGTTCTTCTCTTTAAGAAAATCAAGAACAGTTGTAGCAATATCTCTGCCAGTGTGGCTTAGCATGGGAATAAACTGCAAAAACCTTTCAACTGGACCTGTAGTAGGCAGTACATAGCGGATTGTAAAAGTAAGTTGATCCATGTGTGAAATATCAGGTGTGGAGTCAACAGAAATTGAGAAGTACTTTGCTGTTTTTACTTCATCTGTTATTGAGGACATAACCTTTTCTGCCATTATTCCAATGACTTCCTCAGAAATGACATGGGACAAGTAGGAAGTATGACCACTACCTTTGTTTGCGTGTTTCTTGATATGTGCTGCCAAGAAACTGTCGTATGTGCTCAGCAGCTCTAGAATCCCAAGATAGTTTCCATTGTGTACTGATCCAATTACTTCATCTTTACCTCGAATGGCTAGCCCGCGTTCGCAAAGTAGCTTTAAAACATCTACACACCTCCTCAATACTGCTTGTCAGTACTCGCATTCACTTTCATATTGTTGTACTAGATTAGAGTCAATACGGGCACCCGCAGTCTTTCGATATATCATTTCGACCATACTTTTCCTGTGCTGATCTGACCTACTGTGAGATTCTATGACATACCTAGCGTTCTTCCAACCATTGAAGCCAGTTGTGAATGAGCTTTCCACCTTTGACATAAGCTTGCAAGCAAAACAATACACTTTACCAGTTGTTTTAGAGTAACAGAGCCATTTAAGATTAATTTCTTGGCCAGATAATGAATGAGTTCGAGTGAATAATGTCTTTGTACAATGACGGGTTCTGTTTAGCTCTTTCACAGCTGACTCTTTGAAGTCACCATCACAGTGTCGACATTCTGCGCTTCCCTTTTTCAACCAATAGTCACACACATTTTCAGTAATTATTTTAGGCCATAATCCAAGATCCGTTTCAAATCCTTGTTCAGTACCGGTATTCATAACTTTCACTTCCTCTTGTGTCTCCTCACTGTCACTGTGTTCAGGTTCAATTGCGCTAACTACACTAGGTTCAGTACCAGGGCCGGATTAAGACCTTTAGAGGCCCTAAGCACTTAAAAGATTTTGGTGCCCCATATATATGTAATTCAAAATATAAACAAAAATAAACCATAAAATAAAATTTTATTTTTTGAAATGAAACAAAACTTACAGTAAGATGGAAAATAATGTTTATTTTTGTATACTTCCACTTCATTTATATTTGAAAAGTTTTCTCCTACTTTTTTTAATTGCAAAGTCTTTGATCAGATCCTCAAAACTAATCTTACGTAACACATCTGCTTCTATACTTAGTAGAGATAAGGCATCCAGCCTGCCTTGTTGCATAGTTGTTCTGTTGGTATTTTTAATATACTTCAACTGAGAAAATGAACGCTCAGCTGAGCAATTTGTGACCATTAATGTTAAAAATATACGAAAGGCAATTTCTACATTTGGGAAGGCACACTCAATATTGTCTTCTACAATTATTTTATAAAGTTCAGCATGACTGAATCTTGTTTTTACATTTTTTTTTGCACTGAACTTATGGCACACATATGAGTGAAACTGCTGAAGCTCAGCAGAGAAATTAGTGTTCAAGTCCTCTGGGTAAGCATCAATCATCTTTTTACAACCCTGAGAATACCTTTCAATTTCAGTATATATATATTTAATATTATATGCACAAATCACACGTTCAGAATAACTTCCTATAGCACACGAAAATATTTAATCTATATGTATTTTTAATATGGCGCTCAAAGATTTGATATAAACAAAATAATAACGCAAAGCGTAAAGTGTGTGATTACAACGAAATATATTTATTCTCTCAAAAGGGTTGTCGTTCACTACAAATTCAAACAATGAAAAAAAATAAATACTATATATGAATATATATAATTCAGTTTTCAACAGCTTATAGGCTATAACCAGCCTATAAGCCGCGATAATAATAGTATAATAAATCCATGGTAAATCCGACAATGGAAAATTTCTGTGGTGCCCCCCTTCCCTTGATGCCCTAAGCACGGGCTTATTTTGCTTAATGGTTAATCCGGCCCTGTTCAGTACTAGTTGTGGCTTCTCCAGTTGTTTCAGGCGTAATTGGTGTCTCTACTGATTCAGATTCAGTTTGACCGGATTCAGTTTGAGTTTGTGATTTTGCAGATTCAGATACTGTTGGATATGTCAACCATTGAGTTATTTTTGATAGTTTTTTTACTCTTTGGTTTACGTCTGCCTTTTCTTGTCGTTTAACAGAGCGAGCTTTATACTTCCTCCCTTGATCACGATCACGACTTGTTGATTTCTCCATTGTGCCTCAGTGCAGCCTCACTGCCTTATCCTGAAACATAAAAACATAAAAAACAAACTATTTACACTTGACCCTCGGTTTAGTATTAATTAATACAGTTTAATTAATTAATTAAATACAGACACTAAACAGTTGTTCGGGTGAAAAAGTCGCTTTATGGGAAAAGTCGCCAGCCCCCACCAGTGGCGACTTTTTCCTTAAATATGTATAAAATGTATTTATTATGAAATCTAAGCTAAACTGACCTAACCTAGCCTAAGTACGTTTCATATAAAAAATTAATTACATTAATTTAACATTTTTCAACTTATTTATGTTATTATAAAGCTGACTAAAACTCCCCCATCCCCATTTATTGACTGGCGACTTTTTCGAGATACGACTTTTACCATTACTTACCACTAAACACACTCACATGTGCACTCCACAGCGGCCTGAATAGAACTAAACTCCCGCCAGCAAAGAGAGTGATACCATAATTATCACTAATCATTAATCAATTGTATTATTTATAGTGGAATCCAACATTATAATTATATGTGAGGGCGCGGGGCCCTCACAGGCGCGGGGCCGTAGGCCATGGCCTACTCGGCCCCCCCCTAAATCCGCCACTGGTGTGTGTGTGTGTGTGACATTAAGAAGTTCAATTGTTCTTTAATGTCTAATAAATTTCAAATTCATTTTCTTGCAGTTTACCTATTCAAATTTTGTTTTCTACTAAATAATATTATTTACGGGAAACTTTCCTATTTGAAATATCTATTTATTTTTGAAGTTAAAAAGTTTGAAAATTGTGTATATTGTCACTTTTCATTTATGTTTATTTTGAATTTTACAAACTTTCTTTAAAATTATGAATATTAATAGTATTCTTAAGATATTAAAAAATAAACATCTCCGTTGATTTATGAACTTCTGTCAATGGGCTTTAAAAAGTCGTCACACAAATACCAGACTGGATTGAATAAATAAAATAAGTCTGTGTAAGAAAGTTAAATTTGGGGCATACAAATAAATAATCGATATAAAAGAAAGGGTTAATATTCGTTTTAATGCTTTGTTCGTTTTCGATAGAAGGAGACATTCTATGACAATTTAACATATACATTCGTATTCAGGACACCTTGAAACCTCAGGGAAACTGATAAAAATCAAGGAAATGTAATAATTATTTTTTATGAAAAAAAAAAAATTTAGACGTAAAAAGCAGCCATTATAGGCCATTGACCGAGTATTTAGCTCTTAACGCTGTTAAAATTTTAACGAACGTCGCCCTCTCCAGTTTTATGGGGAGACATCTCGTGGCAAAATTAGGAAACATAGGTCAAAACAACCAATTACATCTCGTTTTGGTTTCACGTGACCTTATCCGACCAATCAGAGACGTACATTTTGAATCTCTCATAATACATACTCATTCAAGAATGCTTTAGTCTGGTTTTCATTATGGTTTGAGGAGGTTGCGATTGCCTGGGTTTTTGGTACCTTGGAACGCAGTTCCAAAAAACTACTGTTGTTTGCGGTTCCTCAGAGAGACGCAACAACTCTTGTTCGCCTGATCCAGCAACATATTAGGCCTGGGACTACAATCTATTCCGACGAGTGCCGTGCGTATTCTCAACTTGGAAATCTAGGCTACATTCACCGGACAGTCAACCATTCACAGCGGTTCGTGGAAGACACCGTTCACATTCAAAATATTGAGTGTTGTTGGAAAGACGTGAAGAGCTGGATATTACGGTCTGGCAACAAAACCCAATCAGTTTAGGTTAGGTTAGGTCTGTTTAGGTTAGGTTAGGTCTGTTTAGGTTAGGTTAGGTCTGTTTAGGTTAGGCTAGGTCTGTTTAGGTTAGGTTAGGTCTGTACCAAAACAACATTTTTCTGGTGTTTTTTGGTGTGA
>JAJOZX010015285.1:25000-74794 GCA_023014485.1 Bathynomus jamesi | reverse complement strand
AAATACAATAAGATAATTTAGTGACATTTTCTAAAGACGGATCACCCGAAGACTAAAGTCCCCAATGTCAATCGCCCTTGCCGATTAGTTAGGTTTAGTCGTGATATTTTCGTTTTTCTGTATATATATATATATATATATATATATATATATATATATATATATATGATACACACAGACCGTGCATGGAACAAGGAACTCTTCTAAGAAAAATAAATCCACTATAGTCCGAATAAGTAATGGTAAATGACAAATACTTTGTTATGTGCTTTGAAAAGTGGACGCTCAATTCTGCCAGTTGAGGTTTAAGTTTTGGTTCTTGGCTAAAAATATAATAGTTACCCCTTTTTCTTTGATGTATCAATCTGACGTGAAGGCAGCGAGTCTTTTGTTTATATTGAGGTTCTAAATGTAGCTGGGCTAGGCTGCTTTAAACCCTAGATCCTGTCCCAAAGCTGGATCCTATCTGCTTTGCAGATAGCTAGTGAGGGAAGCTATATTTTTGGGACCTCTTCGCGAGTGACCCGTTGCCCACGTCGGGCTAGCATCATGAAAAAGAAAAAACTATAGTATTTGTCATTTACCATTACTTATTCGAACTATAGTGGATTTATTTTTCCTAGAAGAGTTCCTTGTTCCATGCACGGTCTGTGTGTATCATAAAAAACCTCAGGGAACCATTCTGAGTTCATTCCCATATATATATATATATATATATATATATATATATATATATATATATATATATATATATTGACGATTGGTTAGGTTAAGTCGTGAGATTTTCGTTAGTTTTAACAAAAATATTACGACTAAACCTAACCAATCGTCAAGGGCGATTGACATTGGGGGCTTTAGTCTTCAGGTGATCCCTAAAAACTAAATAGATTTAACTCTATCAAAAACCTTACGTAAGTAATGAAATAAAATAAATTCATTAAGTATATTCATAAAAATTAAATAAGATAAACATTTTTAAACCAGGAAAATTATTATTATTTATTATTATTATTATTATTATTATTATTATTAAACCTTGCATCAATAATAAAATAAATTTAGGACCTATTTTGATTTCAGGCTAATTTAACATTTTAAAATTATTGAAATGAAGAAGCTAAAAGAGTTAAGATTAAAATAAAAAAAGATAAAGGATTCAAGGTTAAAATGAAGAAATATCAATTTTTCCCCCATTTTTGGGGGAAAGACTGTTTATGCATGGATCATAAATAAAAGGTGAGCAAAAGTCACTGTGCGCCTACCGTAGACGAACATCCCTCCAATTGAATTATCGCGTGTCTTTGCAAACAAGATAAGACGTGTAGATGCGTGTCTACAAGCACGTGGGGGCCATTTCTAACATTTGTTGTAACTTAAGTATGAGAAATGTATTTGTATTAATGTACAGGGACTCTCTGAATATACTCATCGTCTACGGTAGGTGCACAGTGACTTTTGGCTCATCCTGTATATACACACTCACTTTCAACTGATGACGGAGGCTCAGAAAATGGAATCTGGCCTCTACTTGTGATAAGTTGTTGAAAATACGTTTACTATTTTTCCACGATATGAATTTATTTTGTTCCCTTGGCAAGAGAAGCAAATTTATATATTTCTCAATCTCAATCTCATACTATATTGCTTTTAAATCTAAAGCTCTATTGCTTATTATTTTTTTTAAGTTCTTGTCTGCAGTCTCTACAGCTTTAGATTCTGTCTCTCTCTCTCTCTCTCTCTCTCTCTCTCTAAAGGAATTCCAAGGTTGGCTTCCATTGTTATTTCAGCAAAGTGTTTCCTCCAGTTTCACCGGAGTTCTCTGCGTTTGAATCAGAAACTTTTGGATGTTCAATGACCTCAACTAACTACTCCTTAAGAGGTGCCCAATTAGCTTGTCTCTCTCTATTTGTTCAAAAGGTCGAGATCCATTGATTAGGTGTCAGACTGGCAACTGCATCATCTGATGCATATGCTTCGATAGCTCTTTTTTATTTAAACAATCTCTGAAGCATATAAAACGTACTAGTCTCTCTTGTGTTAATATCTTGAATTAATTTATGTTGATGTTGTTGGTCCTGTGAAACTTCTAATCTTGACGAAGTTGCAGGTAAATGATTAAAACCAGTCACAATACTCCAACTGACTGAAATTATATCTTGGACAGATCTTTGTTTAGAACTGGGGTGGGGGACTTTTATTGTGTGGCGGGCAAATTTCAACTAAATATTCTCCACCGGGCAAGTTGCAGCTTTAAAAATAGCTTGGGACATAATTAAGATGTATGACCCCTGGTTTAGAAACTAAATCTTTAATACTTAAATGGAGAGTATGGAGGGAGCATGACTGAAGTTTTAAGCCGCTTTCTCTTACACAAACCACCATATTAGCACCATTGTCTCTCATACCAAAACCACCAGTATGGATTTTATTATAAATTCCAAATTCCTGTAATCCATTCGCTATATGCTGACCTATAAGCTGTAAATGATTTCTAAAATTGAATAACTCTGAGAACTGCTTTTCCTTGTTGAAAATATTCAGATAGACAATATCTAGTTAAACTTCAAATTGTGGTAGTTGCTGTACTATCTGTCCAGGTATCAGTAGTTAAAGAAATATGGCTGGCTGTTGATATTTGATTTTGATATTTGATATTTCTAGTATAAATTTACTACTGAAATAATCTCTACAGGAAGTTTTTTATAATTAATACAAGCTTTATGCACTACTCTTTCAAATCTCGTGGCTTTTACTACAGAATAAGGCAAAACATCAACAACATCTATCTCTCCAACTATTGTATGCATTTCTCTTGCTCTATGATCATTTGTCCCATATATTTTTCTTGGCTAGCGTTTCCTCTAGTGTCATTTTTCCACTTGAATTTGAACTATACTCTGACTAATTTCCATGGGCGAGCCAACTTCAGAAATATAGGTTTTCCTCATTATTCTTTCATTACCCTGATTTTCTACTTCTGTTCCTTGGGTGTTTTTTCTTCATATGTGTTATTAGAAGTTGTATATGTATCTGCTGTTTTGCCACTTCTTGATATTATGGATTTACATATAGGCCTATATATAGTGGAAATACATGAGGAGGAATCATCGTCATTTATACTAAATTAATTACAGACAAAACTTTTAGATGATGTGTTATTATTACCGTAATGTTTTGACTACGGTTCTGAACTTTAAAGAAAGGAATTAAATATTTCATTAAAAATCTGAAAATATAAAAAAATTGCTTAATTAGATTTCTGTTTGTAGTCAAAATGCCATTTATGTCAGACTTTACAAAAACTTTGCTTAATGGTGACTAGAACATATAGCCAGTTCTAATAGCAAATATTTTAACCAATTACTGATAAAAAATGTAGCCCCCCCTTAAAAAAGCTTCATTAGGCTGAACTTTCTGTTCAGACATCAATTTAACTAGGTATTTTAAGTCCTAAAGGCCCTAAAGTTTGCTTAGAGTAGCCTCAGTACAGTACTAGTCTAACTTTCAAAATAGTCTAGGTCATTGGCTTCCAGCCTTTATAGGTCGACGTACCACCGTGCTTTTCTAAGTACCACAGTCGGAAAGATTGTGGGTTATTCATGTACAGCAATTATTACTTTTTAATTACATTATCATGCATACCACCGGTGGTACGCAATCCACTGGTTGGGAATCGCTGCTCTAGAGTCAAGCTCCAAAAGCTACACTTCCAGAATAAAAGCTTAAAAATCTTAGTAGAGAAACACAGAAACACTCCTCAGTTAGGTCTTCCCGAGCCAGCAGTGAAAATGTAAACAAACTCTGTACTAAAGTTAGTCATTTTCAGGCTCGTCAGGAAAAAGATTTGTTATACTAGCCGATTAATCGGTAATCGACAAAATCACATATCGGCACAGCCCATCCCTATTCTTAATATTTTTTATTAGGAATTCATGCTCTCACACTGTAAAAAATTTAATAGTAATAATAATAATGATAACAATAATAATAACAATAATAATCTCATGCATCACATGAAAAGAAATATATATATATATATATATATATATATATATATATATATATATATATAACACACACACATTCTTAATGGCATCTAAATTCATGGATGTTTTGCGTGCAAGCAACATTTAATACATTACAGAAGTCAAATATTCCGAAATGTATGAATTTGTTTCCTTAGCGAATAAGTGAAGGCGTTTTGAAATGTAAAATAAATGCATAATTTTATTTTATAGATTAAACTATATATATCCTTAATTAATGAATTAAAATATATTAATATTATAAGGTGGAATAATTGAAGAAATTACATAAAAATAGATTTGAAACCCATAAAAAATTAAAATTAGTTGATTATCGTCGGTATAAAAATGTTATTATCTGCGTAATAATAAACAATCAGGAAAACAAAAGCTAGTACAGGGCTCAGGCCAGCGAATGCGTTCCATTGAGTTTACTCCTGGATTGTTACTAGTACCATCGGTACTCGAACCCCGACCCGCAATGTGTTCACTTTGCTTATGAGGATATGTTGTTAGCCGCTGAGCTACGTTAACCGGCATCGTCTGTCTAACTAACATTCATTAACTGTTGATGAAACCATATTAATTTCGCAATGACACCATTAATATGAATGTGATATTGTAATGGATGTATGGAAGTAATGGATGTATGCACGAGAGGTACTGCACAGAAAACAAAGATTTCCCGCAACTTTCTATACATAGAAATCTTATCTTCTATTGTCTCACATCACCCAAAAATGAAGTTTTAAAAACCATTTCCTCTATCTAAAGAAGTTATGTACCACTAAAAGAAGTTATTGTCTCATTTGAAAAGAAGCTTTGATACCCAAAAGAAGGAAAAATTTGTTCTGCAGAATACATCCTCAAAAAGAAGTTATAAGTTATAAACTTAGAAAGTTTCATTTTAAGTGTGAAACATCACAGAATTTCAGAAGAAAATGGATGCATTACACAGCTCACAAACAAACTTTTGTGATGTTCTGATTCCCTTCGTGTACTCATACCTGTTACTGCATTGGTGAGAAGAAAAATTGCATTCCCTGACAAACCTACATATTACTAGCAACATCGCAAGTTTAGTATGATTTCGTCAACAGTTGATGAACATTACGCATTGAACAATATAAAAATGAGAACATAGTGGACAGTGGAAGTGTGAAGTGTAATGTGAATTGTGGAATCTAATTTTCAGTAAAAGTGACCAAAGGAAAGAATTAAAATTCCTCATTTTCCTCATTTTCCTCATTTTATACTCGTAGAAATTGGAGACAATCTGAGAAAATTATGCAAAGGAAAATATTAAGTGTTTATTAATTGAAAAGAATCGACATTCAACTCATTACTTGCTTTCTTGATTCCATTCATTTGACTTGTCATTAATTTATCAAGCACGAACACGCATGGTTTTACATGATGCAAAATCACCCCCACCAGGATTCGAACCCAGCACCTCCCTACCAAAAGGCTACCAAAAGTTAGCCCGAACTGGCGCATATTTCAACACCCAACCAAACATATAACGGTTTCGCCTATTTTTCTGGAAGCATGAACAGCTGAGTAAATTGCGCGCCGTCTGCTTTCTCCGAGAATCGAACCCAGGCCGGTGGATTCGTAGTCAGCGATACTAACTACTACACCACCGAGGCCCAGCTTATATATATATATATATATATATATATATATCGTAAAGAACGACGCTTGTATAGGAGATATTCCGCGCAAGACGAGAGAGAGAGAACGAAACAATGAAAAAATGAGGTAACCACCCGGGAATCGAACCCGGGATCTTCCGATTGCCGGTCAGATGCGATACCATTACACCATGGGCCTCACTCTTCCAAATGCCGTAATTCTTCTACATACTCGCAGAAACCAATGCCCCAAGGGGGCATGCGGGAGGTGCCCCCTTGGGGCATTGGTTTCTGCGAGTATGTAGAAGAATTACGGCATTTGGAAGAGTGAGGTCCATGGTGTAATGGTATCGCATCTGACCGGCAATCGGAAGATCCCGGGTTCGATTCCCGGGTGGTTACCTCATTTTTTCATTTGTTTCGTTCTCTCTCTCTCGTCTTGCGCGGAATATCTCCTATACAAGCGTCGTTCTTTACGATTTATACTGCGTGTTCTTTGCAGTTGAATGTATATAATGTTACGGCATGCGAGGGGTGCCCCCTTGGGGCATTGGTTTCTGCGAGTATGTAGAAGAATTACGACATTTGGAAGAGTGAGGCCCATGGTGTAATGGTATCGCATCTGACCGGCAATCGGAAGATCCCGGGTTCGATTCCCGGGTGGTTACCTCATTTTTTCATTTGTTTCGTTCTCTCTCTCTCGTCTTGCGCGGAATATCTCCTATACAAGCGTCGTTCTTACGTTATTTATACTGCGTGTTCTTTGCAGTTGAATGTATATAATGTTACGGCATGCGGGAGGTGCCCCCTTGGGGCATTGGTTTCTGCGAGTATGTAGAAGAATTACGGCATTTGAATGAGTGAGGCCCATGGTGTAATGGTATCGCATCTGACCGGCAATCGGAAGATCCCGGGTTCGATTCCCGGGTGGTTACCTCATTTTTCATTTGTTTCGTTCTCTCTCTCTCGTCTTGCGCGGAATATCTCCTATACAAGCGTCGTTCTTTACGTTATTTATACTGCGTGTTCTTTGTAGTTGAATGTATATAATGTTACGGCATGCGGGAGGTGCCCCCTTGGGGCATTGGTTTCTGCGAGTATGTAGAAGAATTACGGCATTTGGAAGAGTGAGGCCCATGGTGTAATGGTATCGCATCTGACCGGCAATCGGAAGATCCCGGGTTCGATTCCCGGGTGGTTACCTCATTTTTTCATTTGTTTCGTTCTCTCTCTCTCGTCTTGCGCGGAATATCTCCTATACAAGCGTCGTTCTTTACGTTATTTATACTGCGTGTTCTTTGCAGTTGAATGTATATATATATATATATATATATATATATATATATATAATATACATTATTTCACGAAAGTAACACGTGAATAATATTTATGATGAAAATAAACACGAAGAAAAATTAAAACGAAATTGTGCTCAAGTGTTCCTGAGGATGGCATTAGACGAAAGCGCTTGAACACTATTTCGTGTTTTAATTTTTCTTTGTGGTTATTTTCATCATATATATATATATATATATATATATATATATATATATAACGTAAAGAACGACGCTTATATAGGAGAATATTCCGCGCAAGATGAGAGAGAGAGAACGAAACAAATGAAAAAAATGAGGTAACCACCCGGGAATCGAACCCTGGATCTTCCGATTGCCGGTCAGATATGATAACCTTTACACCATGGGCCTCACTCATTCAAATGCCGTAATTCTTCTACATACGCGCAGAAACCAATGCCCCAAGGGGGCACCTCCCGCATGTCGTACATTATATACATTTAACTGCAAACACGCACTATAAATAACGTAAAGAACGACGCTTGTGTACGAGAATATTCCGCGCAAGATGAGAGAAAGAGAACGAAACAAATGAAAAAATGAGGTAACCACCCGGGAATCGAACCCGGGATCTTCCGATTGCCGGCCAGATATGATAACCATTACACCATGGGCCTCACTCATTCAAATGCCGTAATTCTTCTACATACGCGCAGAAACCAATGCCCCAAGGGGGCACCTCCCGCATGCCGTACATTATATACATTTAACTGCAAACACGCAGTATGATTAACGTAAAGAACGACGCTTGTATAGGAGAATATCCCGCGCAAGATGAGAGAGAGAAAACGAAACAAATGAAAAAATGAGGCTAGGCTGCTTTAAACCCTAGATCCATGTCCCAAAGCTGGATCCTGTCTGCTTTGCAGATAGCTGGTGAGGGAAGCTATATTTATGGGACCTCTTTGCGAGTGACCCGTTGCCCGCGTCGGGCTAGCATCATGAAAAAGAAAAACCTATGGTATTTGTCATTTTCCATTACTTATTCGGAGTATAGTGGATTTAATTATCCCAGAAGAGTTCCTTGTTCCATGCACTGTCTGTGTGTATCATTAAAAACTCAGGGGACCATTCTGAGTTCATTCCCATATATATATATATATGGAATAAATTTCACAATTAAATACGCGAAACAAAAAATGATGCACACCCACAAGGAAAACTGAGAAACGATTCCAAGACCTCTCGTGTATTCAACAATACACCCCGTCATTCCCTGACGAGGTGTACTGTTGAATACAGTGAAACACTTGGAATCGTTTTTCATTTTTCCTTGTGGGTGTTCATTAGGGTGGAGTGAAATGTATAAATGTATAAATGTATAAATAAATTCATGGTGGGCTAAATATGGATTCTTTGCACCTTCAGAATTGATGTTCACAGCCAAAAATGTTTTGTTCTATTGCAAAGATAAGACATGTCACTGAGATGCTCAAGTTTTGCTCTTTTCCTCTTAATGGGCACCAGTAGGGTCAACTGAGTGAAATATAAAAAATGCTGAATTTAGGGTGGGCGAAGTATGTTTTGTTTTCATCTTCAGGATTGATGTTCAGAACCAATTTTGTTTTTGTTCTATCACAAAGATAAGATATGTCACCAAGACTCTAGTTTTGTCCTGTTTACTAATATCGGGTCACTTTAAATGAAAGTGAGCGGACTCCAAAAATAGTCTGATTCAGTTTGTTGAGGTGCACTATTTTTCAACTTGAGTCATTTTGTTTAAGATTTCTCTAGAAAGTTTGCTGAGTTAGAAAAAGATTTAGGACATCACATTCACTATATCTGATATGGAAAATAATTTTTTTTTACAAATAACTCAGGTGTAGGTGTGATATAACAGCCCATTTCACACAGGTTAGTGTATGCAAGTATAATATTAGATAAGGATTTTAAAGATCGTTTAAGATTTGCTTTGACTTATCTTTACAAGTAGTTCAGCCGCTAACAGGATAGCAGTGGCAGGATGGCAGAAAAGCCAAAACCAAAACAGTCAACCAAGAGTGCCACAGAGCAGCCTGTGTTTGGACAAGCTGTCAATCTCAAGCCAACTTGTCTTCCTACTTACAGAGACATTATGAAGCATTACTTTTATGAGGCTAAGAAAATAAAAAATGAACAACAGTCTGAGAAAGAGCCAGATATACGAGAGGTCTCTAGTATAGTTGCTGAAAGGGTTGTTGACGTTTGGAAATTGGCCCCAATTCCAACATTTAACATGAAATCAGTGGCAGACAGGATTATGAGGTATCATAACACCTACAGAAATCAGATATTAAAGATTCCAAAGAAGAGATTTGAAATAGATTCAACGACAGCTAAAATACAGGCATTTCATGAAAAGAGTCTTAAGTTATTCGACATAGCTAGCTGTCAGTGTATTTTAAGTCAATGCAACTGCCCAAAGGAAGAAAAAGTTCCAAAGCTGGAAGTGCAGTTTTTGTATGATCAGCACACACACACAGGAAAATGTGTATATCATCACTGGATAAAAATGAAACAGCTAGGCTTCAAAAGAAGCAAGAACGAGAGGAGAAAACGAAAGCTAAAATGAAAAAGAGCTGAACAATCCATGCCAACATTTGTGGAAACAGAAGAGATGTTAGATAATGACATTCATGAAGCAGACTCAGCAGAAATAAGTTATGCAGGATTGAAAAAAAAACAAAAAAACACAGATGCGAACTCCTATAATAGCTCTCACCAGGGAGTGTGATAGTATGGCCTGTCCGACACTGCCGCCTCAGCAGTGCCAACTGCTCTCCTCCAAGATATGGATCTTATAAGTAAAAGTGATAGCAGCAATGTCATAGATAGAAGTAAGCTGACACGAGCAAGGGACCCTCCCTAGCTGTCAAATAAAACAGGTTGTTTTTTTTCGCCCTATTGACGGGGATGGGACAATTCGACGTGGCCGACTCGATGCGACCCAACTCGATGTGGCCGACTCGATGTCAGGACAACTCGATGTCAAGCCAAGTCGATGCCAGACCAAGTCGATGCCAGGCCAAGTCGAAGCATATTGTGCTTTATTATCTTTTAAGGGAATTTTAAGAAGAAAAAGTAAAGCATAAAAAATAATTAAGGCATACATTTAATAAACATTTATTACAAATTCATTAAATTTTATTAAATTATTAAAAATTATAAAAGAATAATGAATAGGCATTACTTTGACAGTGAAATTACATTTAATTAAAATTATAAGCCAAGTCGATGCCAGGCCAAGTCGAAGCATATTGTGCTTTATTATCTTTTAAGGGTATTTTAAGAAGAAAAAGTAAAGCATAAAAAATAATTAAGGCATACATTTAATAAACATTTATTACAAATTCATTAAATTTTATTAAATTATTAAAAATTATAAAAGAATAATGAATAGGCATTACTTTGACAGTGAAATTACATTTAATTAAAATTATAAGCCAAGTCGATGCCAGGCCAAGTCGAAGCATATTGTGCTTTATTATCTTTTAAGGGTATTTTAAGAAGAAAAAGTAAAGCATAAAAAATAATTAAGGCTAGGTAAGGTAGGTAAGGTAGTAGGTAGTAGGGTAGGTAAGGTTAGGTAAGGTAGGGTAGGTAGGTTAGATTAGGTAGGTTAGGTAAGGTTAAGTAAGGTAAGGTAAGGTAGGGTAAGGTAGGGTATAGGGTAGGTAGGTTAGGTAAGGTTAGGTTAGGTAGGTTAGGTAAGGTTAGGTAAGGTAGGGTAGGTAGGATAGGTAAGGTTAGGTTAGGTAAGGTTAGGTAGGTAAGGTTAGGTAGGTAGGTTAGGTTAAGTAGGTTAGGTAAGGTTAGGTTAGGTAAGGTTAGGTAAGGTAGGTTAGGTTAGGTAAGGTTAGGTAGGTAAGGTAATTATTGAACTCGGCCTCGGTCTTGGCTTCAGACTCGACTACAACACTGTTTGGCATCGACTTGGCCTGGCATCGACTTGGCTTGACATCGAGTTGTCCTGACATCGAGTCGGCCACATCGAGTTGGGTCGCATCGAGTCGGCCACATCGAATCGTACCCAACCCCTATTGACTGTAGTGTTCTACCAATTTAGGTGATGACATCATTGATGATCTTAGTGAAGACCAGAAATACCTCTATGAGATCTGTCTGGCTATCAAAAATGGATCCTGTAGCAAGAGTCTCGAAAACAAGCAACCCGGGAAATTGAGCCATTCTAGATGGCTGACGATGGTTAATCGACTTTGCAGACTCTACATCTCCACAGAAAGCACGTCAAAGAGCCTTATACTACTAACTGGATTTATTGTGAAAAACGTTGTTTGGCGCATCTCTATAAAGAGCGGCAACTTCTGCAGGATATTTAGGTTTTTCCAACAAGACGGAGCGCCATGTCACCGCACCAAAGCCGTGTCTGATTGGCTCCGAAATTCGGGTTTTCAGCTGATCGGGCCTTGGCCGGGAAACTCGCCCGATTTAAACCCGATAGAGAACTGCTGGCGAACCGTCAAAGAAAGTTACCTGTCACAATCCTACATCATTGAATGATTTGCTTGAAGCCATAAAGAAGGTGTGGGCGCAGGAAATTACGCCGGAGTATTGCGAAATACTGGTAAATTCCATGCCACGACGTATCGCGGAAGTGCTTAAAAAAAAGGGTAAATGTACGAAATACTGACCGCAATTCATTAGTATGTTTTGTATGCTTGAGTAGTTTCTAAATACTTCTTTTCCACCATTTACGATAGTTTTGGTATTTTACGTTTACGTTAAAACAATTTTTTATAAAATTGATAGGGTGATGCGTGACTTATGGCCAGCCACCACTGTATATATATACAGTACTGGCCAAATTATTAGGAATTTTTTAAAAATTTCATTTTTTGGTATAAAATGTTAAATTAAACCAATTTTAAACGTTGAAAAGTTATTTATTTCTACACAAGAATACATGGTCATTATTTAGCAATAGTTTAGTACTTAGTTTGACCCCTCTTAGCTGCCTTAAGGGCTGCGACACGCTTCGGCATGCCATGAATCAATTTTTTGCATAATTCCTTAATACGTGTAGAGTGAAACCAGACTTGAATAAGTCGCTCTATGAGTTGGTGTTTTGTTGTTATCGGCGTTTCATGGATTACGTCCTTTAAAATACACCATAAACTTTCGATTGGGTTCATGTCTGGAGAATTTCCAGCCCATGGGAGCAACCGAACACTATTTTCATGACACCATTTTTTAACCGACTTTGCCGTGTGGCATGGAGCTGAGTCTTGTTGAAAAATCCAACGTCTATTACCATACCATTCCCTTATTTGAGGCAGTAGACGTCTTCTTAGTACTTCTATATACTTGACTTGGTTCATATTCCCCTCAACAATGCTCAAACGACTAGTTCCATGCACAGAAATTGCTCCCCAAACCATGATCTTTTGTGGAAATTTCACCGTTTTCATCAGACACTCAGGCAAAAATTCTTCTCCAGGCCTCCTTCTTACACTTTGAACACGATCGTCAAGCACGGCAATCGTTGACTCATCGGAGAACACCACCTGCAATCAAAGAAAGCCCTGTGAAAGAGTCAGTGCATAGCGTATGAAGTACAGCTAAAACGAAGTACAGTATGACTTGCTGCTTTACAGATATTTTTACTGCAGTTTTATCACGTACTGTAAATACACTTCTATGCATACTGTATTTACTGTATTAACATTCTATTTAATGTTAAATATTATTCTTACCTGTTCCCAATCCTCACTAGTCCAGTTAATGTGTTCCTTTGCCCATGCAAAACGTGCCTTCTTCATAGCCTCAGTGAGCCTGGGCTTCTTCCTTGGGCGGTAGGCTTTGAAGCCGGCAGTTAGAAGCCTCCTGTTGACTGTTCTACGACTAATATTGATGCCATCAGCCGCTAGACTACTGGAAATGTTTTTGCAAGTAGCTCTTCTATTTCTAAGAGACAAAATTGCAATCTGTCTATCAGTTCTTGGAGTCGTTACCCTTTTTCTGCCGCATCTTCCAACCTTTTGGGGCCTACATTTTCTCCAAATACCATTTTTTTCTTAATACGAAGTATTGACTGTGGTGAAACATGGAGTTTGGCAGCGATTTCCTTTTGTTTAAATGTAGAAGAAGTTAATAAAACCTGTATTTGCCCAATTTTCCGTGGACTCAAGTCATTCTTTCGCCCCATTTTCAAATTCACTTAAAAACTGTAACAAATAATTGCCGAAATTGGGTAAATACACTATTTAAATTAAACGGTAGTTACAATGACACGTAAAAGAAAGAGAAACACACCCGCATCGCACGACAACCAAACGACAACTGACGAACAAACACGCTTCGTTGGACTAAAGAATTATGCAAAAAATTGATTCATGGCATGCCGAAGCGTGTCGCAGCCATTATGGCAGCTAAGGTGGGTCAAACTAAGTACTAAACTATTGCTAAATAATGACCATGTATTCTTGTGTAGAAATAAATAACTTTTCAACGTTTAAAATTGGTTTAATTTAACATTTTATACCAAAAAATGAAATTTTAAAAAAATTCCTAATAATTTGGCCAGTACTGTATATATAATTTAGGGTGACAACAAAAATCGAAAGTTGGAGTTTTTTATTGGCCATTTGTTCAATGCTGCTACTACATGAGAAAACAATGTACTGTAAATATTAGGTCATTCAGATAATATTTAAGGGTGTCTCAAGTGAGGTAAATAATTCTCCTTATAACACAAATTAATTGTTCATTACCTAGTAAAAATAAATTAATATTTTTTTTAATTAATGTAAATAAACGTTACTTTTAGTTCATAAAGTTTAAGTGCAGGCGTACTCCAATCGTAATAAGTAATTAAAAAAAATATTAATGAATAAGGAGAATTATTTACCTCACTTGAGACACCCTTAAATATTATCTGAATGACCTAATATTTACAGTACATTGTTTTCTCATGTAGTAGCAGCATTGAACAAATGGCCAATAAAAAACTCCAACTTTCGATTTTTATTGTCACCCTAAATTATATAATATATATATATATATATATATACGTATATATAATATATATATATATATATATATATATATATAATATATATATTATTATATTATTATTATTATTATTGGGTAAAAGTTAATAATAGTGGACAATGTTTTTGTTTTATTTTAAAAAATAAAATGGTCAATAAACTCCAAATAGACTTTTATCCCATGAATGTGTGGTTTTGGAAAAGAGAAATTGCAAATAAATCTATAAATAATAGTTAAACATGGGATTAGTTCGTGTAGCGTATAGACTCATTAGTTAATTAGATATTTGGGCGAATAAGCTTATTAGCCGAAATACGTATTGGGCTCCAAATAAATCTAACCTAACCTAACTTACAAAGAAACACTTACATGTGACTGTATGCTCTGTTGGGCGATTTATTTGGAGCCTAATATGGATTTCAGCTACTATAATTAATCGCCCAAATATCTAAATATTTAATAACTATACGCTACATGAACTAGTGCCATGTTTAGCGTGGGAAAGCAAAACGTTCTAAGGTAATTATTCTAATCTAACCTACAGAAAAACGCTTACATGTGATTGTATCTTCTATTAAAAGTCTAATAAGCAATTTATTTTCTTAAATAACAAAAATATTGTCCACTATTATTATTATTATTATTATTATATTATTATTATTATATTATTATTTTATTATTTCGTATAGCTTAATAAACTAACTTACAATAGGAAACCTTCAAATTTACTCGACGTTCAAAGTCTTTTTGCTCTCAAACGTTTGTTAATATAATTTTTAAATAGAATGAGCGCGATAAATGGAAGACAAAGAACCGTATCCTACTTTAATTGCTAATTCTTGAGGGATTCAAATGACAAACTTCCAAAGGAAAGTTATTTAAACAGCTTTCAAGAGCAGAAAGTAAATAGTTAACTTGATAGAATTTTAAAGATCTCTCTGATAGTTTGTTACAATATATTTCAACCATACGTTAATTAAGGATTTAAAACGAATACGTTTTAAAACGACGTTAAAATAAATATATAAATATGACGTAAATATTATAGCCTTTTTTGTTTTGTTTTTTTGTAGCGAAATATAACCGCCTTACGCGTAACCGATAAAGACGTTAATAGTTCAAACCCTGAAAAAATAAAACTAATTATTTTACACAGCGCACAGACGCCATAAACTCCAAAACCCAAGTTAGTAAATTACGCCAAAATAGTTCTGGTTAAACTATTATTACAAAAAGTGTTCTATATCTTAAAATAAGAAACAAAGAGCGACCAACATTATATAGAAAAGTTTCCCTAAATTATCACACTTTTATAATTCTGTTTTGTTAAATCGTTCTAAACAGGTTTGCCCAATTGGGACACAGAGCAATATCCTCTGCGTTCCTTATCCCTAATATCCATGCATTACGTGACCTACGTTTTAATTACCAATCGCTTTTCCCCAGAGAAACTTCTTAGCTCGGATGACCGTTCTGACGTCACTGTGGAAACCATTATAAGGTTGCAGTCAGTTAAGTAATACTGGAGAGCGAAACTATTAAAAACAACTGGAAAAGGTTGAAAATATGAACACTGCGTTTCGATTTACTAAGATTCTTGGTTTATAAACAAGTTTAAGAATTTATATGTATATATATATATATATGTAAAGAAGATAGAGTTACAGTATTTTTAGTTTATAATACAGGGTGTCCACAAAAGAAGCGTACAAATTTAGCTTATTTCAAATGGAGGTTTTTACGATCCTTTTGTAAACACCCTGTACTTTTAATACGCATTCCCCGATGTATCATTATAAATTCTATTGTGAATATTAAGGGAAAAAATGTAAGTTTGTCCGTAACTGTGAAATGCAACGAGATTAATCTAAAAAATATTAACAATATAAAATTTTTTGACTTTTTAATTTTTGCAATTTTAGCTTTTATTTAACATTCGCATACCTCCAAGTTTTAAAACTGAGACCCCACCACTTTAAACGAGGATTTATAAATAAACGCTTCGTGTATATATATATATATATATATATATATATATATATATATATATATATATATATATAATATTGGAACATTAATAAAGGTTAATACGATTGACCAAGATATTAAGCTATAGTTAACTTTATTTACAAGTTGAAAGTAATAAAAGTTCCGCACGATTTCTGAAAACCGAAACTGGCGTCTAAAGAAGCTATTAAAGGCAGCTATCCGCTCCAAACGACAGCCATTACACGGTGTTGAGCGCGGATGTACTTGAAATGCAGCGCAAGTTGGCAATCAGAGGAAATGAGAGAGAAACGCTGACGTCACCGTTCACCGAACAATATTGGCGTTGGATTCTTCTCTCCAAACCGTTTAGTATTAGTTAAGATTCTTTCATCACTCCGAAGCCATCGTTTTGGGGCTTTATAGGTCGTCTGTAATTAATTATTATAGGTCGTATGAAGAGAAAATATATAAGGTATTTCTAGTTCCTTGTTCATAAATGTTAGGGACCAAGTTCGGATTACATGGATAAACGGCAGCAAAAGTTTTCCTTCTGTTTCAGGTCAGCAATGTTACAATTTTTTTTTTTTTTTTTGTGTGTTTTTGCAGTATTGTAACGGGGTTTAAATTCTATTTAAAATAAATCCCGAACTGAGTGAGTCGCGTATCTATGATCATATGCCAAAGAAAAATGACGTTTAATTTTGTTACTGTTAATTTTCATTGTGTTCGCAAGATGGCGTAAATCTATTCATCTATTCTAAATTCGGTTAGTTAAATGAGGTTATGCAGAAAATCATAATTGGTTGAAAACAGCATATTATTTGACACCCAACTCGGGTAGTTTATTTTATTTAAGTTCGCCAGAAAAAATAAGCATAGTTACTGTAACTACTGTATGGATGAATGAACCATTTGAACTGTAAACAAGGAATTTTTTTTTTGTGCCTTCCACCATCATCACAATAACCTGCTGCAATATATATATATATATATATATAAAATTCATTATCAAAAATGCTTTGAAATTACTTTACAAAACACTTGCATGAATATATATATATGTCTTGCAGTAAAATCAATGAATGAAAGATACTCTTTCAAAACTTCGAACTAAGAATTGAAAGCGTTAAAATAATTATCAATGCGTTTACCTCTACTGAAGAAAAGAAATAAATAGCTTCGCTTAATAACCATTTCGTAAGGAATGAATTTCTTTAATAATCATTCGTGCCTCCGTGAAGGAATTAAAAAAGGTTCTTTATATATTCTTCGCAAACTTGAACAAAATTTCGACAATGAAATTTCGCTATATTTAATCTAAAGATATTTCTATAATTTCTCCGCAGCGTGATTTTAGGATGATTTGGCATATGGCGCAAATGGATGAAGGAATGAAGGATGAATGAAAGGATGAAGGAATGATGCAGCAACGGTGTATGGTCATTCCGCGAGTCTCTCCCAGCCTTAATTTCATCACTACCTCTTCGGCAAGAACAGTAGCGCAAGGACGGAGGAAACTCGTGTATTAACATGCAAATGGGTCAATAGCGCGCATTGCCTCTACTTAGCATAACAAATCCTTGGCTCGATGGGGGACAATCACTCAAGCGGAGGCGGATATAAAAGGAATAAAATGATTTCGTGCCTATACGATCGTGTATTCACATTGATAAGTGGGACTCGTATATGGATTTCACCATTTTATATATTACATTCTATTGTTTTGTTTTATGTTGAAGATTCGTCATTTTAAGAGAATCATTCAAGCCTCTGAACGAAGTATTTCCTTCTTAAAACTTTAAATTTCTAAAAGAGAAATGAGGACGCGATTTACGTTTAATTATATACCAATTTTGTCTTCGAAATATATTTATGAAGGCAATCGCCCTATTTTTATTAAACATGTATTACAAATTTTAGTATTACACTATATAAATGTACTTTATAAACACGTACAGTCAGTTCAAAAAGTTCTATGGTGAAAGTCCATGTTTCCTACTAATAAATACCGGTTAGAAACATGGACTTTTTTTCCCACAGGACCTTTTGAATCGACTGTAAAACAAATGTTAATAAATTTGCAATGCAGCTTTGTAGCGCAGTATACACGTGCCATACTGATCAATCTATGCATATATTACAAAATATACAGGGTGTCCTATAAGTCCCTTCACCCCCTTTAACCTAACCCTATTCTAGCAGGAAAAGGTTCAGGAATAAGAAAATTTATGGGACACCCTGTATAGTGCTGCATCCACGATATCTAAAAACAATTGCTTGATCTTAACTTTACCTGTAAAACCGTAAATATTAATAATAAAAAATAGTACATCACCTTTATCTGTAAAACTATAAATATTAATAGAAAATAGTACATCACCTTTACCTGTAAAACTATAAATATTAATAGAAAATAGAACATCACCTTTACCAGTAAAACTATAAATATTAATAGAAAATAGTACATCACCTTTACCTGTAAAACTATAAATATTAATAAAAAAATAGTATATACACATCACCTTTACCTGTAAAACTATAAATATTAATAAAAAAATAGTACATCACTTTTACCTGTAAAACTATAAATATTAATAGAAAATAGTACATCACCTTTACCTGTAAAACTATAAATATTAATAAAAAAATAGTATATACACATCACCTTTACCTGTAAAACTATAAATATTAATAAAAAAATAGTACATCACTTTTACCTGTAAAACTATAAATATTAATAGAAAATAGTACATCACCTTTACCTGTAAAACTATAAATATTAATAAAAAAATAGTATATACACATCACCTTTACCTGTAAAACTATAAATATTAATAGAAAATAGTATATACACATCACCTTTACCTGTGAAACTATAAATATTAATAGAAAATAGTACAATCACCTTTACCTGTAAAAACTATAAATATTAATAAAATGGCACCTTTACCTAATTTTCCGTAAAAAACTAAAAAAAAAAAAAGGTGTAAAAATCATATCCGTTATGTTTCCGAGGATAATTTCATTCTTTATCAAATTTTGTTCGTTGCAGCCGCGAAATATTTCACTGACGAGAACTTTGGTCTAAAGTTAAATTGGCTTCCTTGCAATTATTTATATTTACAAACTCGTTCAAACTTCTTTCGTGTTCGCCTCGTGATTTCTATAGATTCGTTTGTTTATCGTATTTACATCATGAATTTTCCTTTTGTTTATTTCCCACTATTTTCAGGCATCAAATTCCAGAATTTAAAAGCGAAAACTACTCTTTCTCCTATTGTATATTCACGTGTAGAAAGTTGCCTTCTAGTTTTAGGTAAATAGGATTCAATATATATATATATATAAGTTCATTCCCATATATATATATATATATATATATATATGGGACGAATTTCACCCTTGAACACGTGAAATGAATTAATGATGCAACCCACAAGGAAAAGGAAAAAATTATTCCAAGACCATAATTCCCATAATTCCCATAATTCCTTGATGAGGTGTATTGCTGAATACACGAAAGGCCTTGGAATAATTTTTTCTTTTTCCTTGTGGATTTGCATTTTATATATATATATATTGTCAAGGTAAGAACATATTTATTTTCAAAATTTAACCACATTCGACATTGGGTTAGAGTAAAATTAGATCAAGTTTGAAATTATTAAAATATTTAACTGGGTTAAATTGTAATTCTGCTTCTGAGTGGATTGAGTTGGAAAACGTTTTTAGAATTATGTTAGTTTATGATAACTATCATAATTCTTTATTGCATGAAAATAAACTGAAGGAATGGATGAAGGAAAGGTTTGAAATTGTGGAAATTCTGAGTTCTTGGTTCAATTTGTGTAGAGCAAGCCTGAGGTGATATGAATGTACTTGTAAACATAATTTTATATATATATATTTTAACTGCAAACAACACACAGTATAACTAATGTAAAGAACGACGCTTGTGTAGAAGAGCGTTCCGCACAAGATGAGGAGGGAGAACGAACAAATGAAAAATGAGGTACCACCCGGGAATCGAACCCGGGATCATCCGATTGCCGGTCAGATATGTTATCCACTACACCATGGACCTCGATCAATCAGAAGTTGTAATTCTCCTACATACGAGCAGAAACCAATGCCCTGAGGGGGCACCTTCGCATGCCGTACATATATACATTTTAACTGCAAATAACACACAGTATAACTACGACTTCTGATTGATCGAGGTCCATGGTGTAATGAATAGTATATCTGACCGGCAATCGGATGATCCCGGGTTCGATTCCCGGGTGGTACCTCATTTTTCATTTGTTCGTTCTCCCTCCTCATCTTGTGCGGAACGCTCTTCTACACAAGCGTCGTTCTTTACATTAGTATATATATATGTATATATATATATATATAATATATATACACAGTGTTGTGAAAGTCACTTTTTTGTAACTAATTACAGTTACTAGTTACTGTCTCCAAAAGGTAACTAGTTATTAGTTACTAATTGCTGTTTCAAAAAAGTAACTAGTTACTCATTACTTCAAAAGTTGCTGTCAACATTTTTCTGGTTTTAGCGAGCATCTGCCCTTGATAAAAGTACTTTCCCTGACAAGTGATACTTGCCAAGATTTTTCATTTGTTTCAAATTAATTGTGATTTAACGAATAAACAAGATTTTATCATAATAGCTTTAGATATATGTTGTCAATAGACTTGTATTGTGCACAATATGTACATGAAACGTACATGATATGTATATATGTACATGATTAACAAAAAAGTGGCTAATAACTTTTTGCCCTCACAGAAAAAAGTAACTGATACAAGTTACAAATATTCATGATTTTTTTGGTAACTAGTTACAGTTACAATTACTAGGCCGGAAAATTTAACTAGTTACTGTCACAGTTACTCAAAAAGGTAACGATTACTAAGTAACTAGTTACGTCAGACCTGTATATATATATATATATATCTGACCGGCAAACGGAAGATCCCGGGGTCGATTCCCGGGTGGTTACCTCATTTTTTCATTTGTTTCGTTCTCCCTCCTCATCTTGCGCGGCATATTCTCCTATACAAGCGTCGTTCTTTACATTAATTATACTGCGTGTTTGCAGTTAAAATGTATATATATATATATATATATATATATATATATATATATATATATATATATACTGTGTGTATATATATATATAGGGTGTCCATAAATTATTCACCCCATTATAAGCCTTAATAAATTCGTTATTATAGGAGCTATCTTAAAACGGTTTGAGGCAATTAATAACACAACTAAAGAATTTTTTTTCTTTATTTCGCAGAACATCCACTAAGGGCACAATGGCGACAGTGAAGGAGAAAGCAATGTGTGTGCTGTGGATGTAGGAAACCAAATCTCCATTTTTTGAACAATGTCGTTTTCAGTGATGAAGCGACATTCCATCTGTCTGGTAAAGTCAATAGACACAATTGCCGTATATGGAGATCAGAAAATCCGCATGAATTTATTGAACACGAACGCAACAGTCCCAAGATAAACGTTTGGTGTGCTCTCTCCCATAACCGTGTGATTGAACCATTTTTCTTCCATGAG
Source organism: Bathynomus jamesi (assembly GCA_023014485.1). Taxonomy (NCBI): domain Eukaryota; kingdom Metazoa; phylum Arthropoda; class Malacostraca; order Isopoda; family Cirolanidae; genus Bathynomus; species Bathynomus jamesi. Next base: position 53,217 of record JAJOZX010015285.1, on the reverse strand, counting down.
AATACTGTGAAGGCTACAAATTACCTAGATATGCTTGAATGGTATGCTGCACCTCAGCTTGAGGATATGCAGCCCCGTGTGTTCTTTCAGTAAGATGGGGCACCGCCACACTGGGGATTAGAAGTGCGGAGGTTCCTCAATGAAAAGTTCCCTTCTCGTTGGATCAGGCGAGATGGCCCTATTCCATGGCCTCCTCGTTCCCCGGATATGACGCCTCTGGATTTCTTTTTATGGGGCTACACAAAGGACAGAGTGTATGCAAAGAAGGTTAATAATATCACAGAATTAAGACACCGGATTGAAGAGACATTAGCTTCCATCACGCAAGACATGCTTCTTAATGTTTGGAACGAAATCATCTATCGCCTTGATGTTCTGCGTGCTACCACTGGGGCTCACGTGGAAGTTTACTGAATTAAAACAAAAATTTCTTGAGTTGTGTTATTAATTGCCGCAAACCGTTTTAAGATAGCTCCTATAATAACGAATTTATTAAGGCTTATAATGGGGTGAATAATTTATGGACACCCTGTATATATAGGGTGAACCAAATGTAGGTGGACAGTAAATGATAACGTTTATTTTGAGAATACATATTTAATTTTTTTGTATACTATAATACAAAATAAAATTTAAATAAATTTAGTTATAATATTATTAAATATAACACAAACACCATAGTTATAATGAACACCATAGTTATAATATAATATAACACAAACCGTATTCAACCTACTGTCCACCTACTTTTGGTTCACCGTGTATATATGATACTTGCAAGGACAAATATATCTACTTGTCGTGGATATGTCGTCAAATCGCTTGCCTTATGGTCATTGGAGTTAAGCGACATTGGATCTGGTTACTAGTTGGATGAGCGACCGTCCTCCGTTTCCATGGTTGGGGTTCCTCGTTAAGCTGTAGGACCACTCTGTTATGAGACCTTGGTTGTTAGTACGTAAGCTAATATTGACTATTTGTTGGAAAGGATGGTACACTTCTCCAAACCCGCAAAATTCTGTCCCCCATCAGTGCATACATTTGTCACACCAACAAAATTATTAACAAATTAATGTGGAAAGTTCACAAAAAAAAAACAATTGCAACACAACTCCTGTTAACAAGCTTAACAACCCAAAATTGCAAAATTGCATTATTCAATAATGACATTCAACAACACACACTAAACATCTTCAACATTATACACAAAATTCAATCCAAAAGTCGAAAAAAACGAGTTTAAAACTGGAAAATAAAAATCTAAAATCTGAAGAATTAATCTCAAATCAAAGCATTAGATAGAACGCAACAGAATATCAGAGGAAATCATGTGAAATTATTACACCTGGATGCATCTGTTGACGCGGTTAATATTGGCTTGTGAGATAGAAAAAAGTCAGTGTACTGATTTATATATAGCCAAAATTCATTTTAGGTCTAGTTGATTGAAAACAATAGCCCAAAATGGTTCCTTTCTGAGTATGTTTACAGTAATGATTTTGAAGTATTCAAAGTCTTTTACATAATTTGAAAAAATTCATTTTGAAATTAACTTAAATCACTTAGATTTGAAATGCGTTATTTTGTAGGTAATCTCGCAGTTAAAAATTTTATCTTCTGGAAATATATGTATGTATTATCTATTCGCCTAAACAAATTTTGTTTTTTATCTATCTGATCAATAAAGCCTTTTAAATACTTTAAAAGAGATGCTTAAAATATCTAAATGGTCAAAAGTGTAACGACCTTATTTCGCAATGATTAATATGAACGTACTCAGAAAAGGGATCATTTTGATTGTATTAAATCGACTGGATCTAAAAAAAAATTTAGTGTAATGTTATTATATAATGACTTAAAGTGTCACCAGAATGTGTCTCTAATGACGCTGAAAAGGGAAGAGTAAGACTGAACTGCTTCGAAAACCTTTTATGTCTGCTTGAATTTTTTTTTTACTGCGTTAACTTTTAATAAGATTTTCTTGGTATTCTATCCATTCCGTTTGATATCGGTGGTGTAAAGGTTAGCATCACTGACTACGAATCTACTGGCCTCGGGTTCGATTCCCGGTGTTGTCAGGTGGCGCTCATATCACCCAGCTGGCCATCCTTCCATACAAAAAACTGGTTGATAGATTAATCGCTACCCTGGGTAGCCTTGTGACTAAGACGCTGGGCTGCTGATCTGGAGGTCGTGAAATCGAGTCCTTGCGAGAACTTTGTAATTTCTGATCCCCCATAGACTGGATTCCACGTTAAGCTGTAGGTCTAAGGTGGAGCAAAACACTTGACCTTCATCAGAATGAACACTTTGGGCGGAAGCAAAACCAAGGTTACTTATTATGTTTTATTTCTGCATTTGATGTTTTTTGTAGACATAAATTTTGAAAAGAAAACAAGATTTCGTGATTAGTAATTTTAGGGGGACTTTCCTCTTTTTTTTAAATCTTAATTTTCTTCTGCTAAACTTATCCTGAACTGTACATCGCGTCCAGAGTTCACATTAGTCATTTCAAATATTTTTTTCACTCCAACTTTAAGACTAAATCTAACAAAAAGTTTTCTCGACACTGTGGAAACAATGCGCGAGAGTTTATTTCGAAGGATTATTAGACGTGTAAGCAACGGCAGGAAACCTGTTATGAATCGGATACATCTACAATTCGTTATAATTTCAATACATTCGCGTGTTTGTTAGACCCGCCTACCAAATATGATGCACACTTCAAACAATACTTTTGTCCATGTTCAAATTTTTTTACAAATTATGTACAGTATACGTTTCCTATTTCTGTAAAAAAATTATACGTTTCCCGTTTCTGTAAAAAAAATCTCAATTATTCTTTTTTCTACGTTCTTTTGTGGCATTATATGAAATCTATTACTTCCTCATACAAAGAACTTTTTTTATATATTACTATACGTTTCTCTTATAAATGGACTATACCCATACTACTGGTAACGTACCCATACTACTGGAAAGGTTCATTAGAAGGCGATTTGTCTGGCGGTGTAAGGTTAGCAAATAAAAAACAACATATCTTTATTATAATTAAAAAAAGCTTAAGAAATAATGAAATATTAATTGGATTTGGAAACTAATTCTTAATTTTCATTACGTTACTAGTCACACTTTTGATGTTCTGTAACATATTAGATAGTCGGTTAATAATAACATCACTATTTAACGTATATAAAAAGGCACATATCGTTTTTATTAATCCCGAAGGGATTAATACTAAAATTGATACGTTTAATGTTAACCATGAAGGGATGAACATTCAAATCAAGATTTATTATTAGTTTTCACGAAATGATTAATATTCAAATTAATAGGTATTATTATTATTATTATTTAGTAGTAGTAGTAGTAGTAGTAGTAACAACAACAACAACAACAAGCCAAAATCATTCATTCTTGTCCGGTAAGAAAGTATGAGGTTATACATGAGACTTTCATTAATTAAAGAATAAAATAATTCATGATATGTTGATAAATTCATAAAAGCATAAACATAAACATAAGAATTCCTGAAGATCTTCCAAATTCAACATAAGATTAAACAAACATTATGTAAGGTTAAGTTTTAAAATTAAATATAAATTTTTAGTTAAAATTACACATCTGTTTAATGACATACATATATCCTACGTATTCAAGATCAAATACTGCACATACATATACATATACAGTGTGTGTGTGCGTGTGTGTGTGTGTGTGTGTGCATATATATATATATATATAAAATGCATACGCAAATAGCCTAAACATACACAAAAATATGTTTTAAAATTATAGTGTATCAGTAAATTAGTTATACGACAGGCGAACATTTTGTAACAGTGAGAGTACCGAAGATTGAACCATTGTGGTTTTAGAATTCGGTAATGTTTGTGTATAATGCGGTGCTAAGATTACCAAGATGAGTTTTTCAACGAGATTTGAAGCTGGAATGGGATTATGTTTGTTTGATTTGAGTAGAAAGGTTATTTATTACATAGTAAAGGAGCGATTCGTGATATTGTCATTCTACCAGCACAAGATTGTCTCATGCTTGTTTGCAGGTCGTCATTGTTTCTGAGACTCGTGTCAGGATGACAATGATGGTTTCAAGGAAACGTTAACACTCAGTGAGGAAGGTAGTTGTGCGCAACTTTGTATATAAATTTACATATATCAAACTACAGTTTCAAGTATGTATTTAGCCAGTCTAATTTTTCTCTCAAAGGAGTTGCATAGTCGTTTTTATTTCCATATCTACATGCCACTTTCGCTGCAAATTTTGCACTTTTTTAACCCTTCCAGCAAAATTGAGGATCATCAACTTCAAATGAAAAGACAGTAAGGTCTGTAACTCATTACCACTGTTTACAATCAATGTTCTCGTCGTTATATTGAAAATGTGTTTCAATTTTTACAAATAAATTAAGGAGCCCTTCGCTTTCCTACACATATTGTACGAGTATTTATTTGATCCTCAAAAGACATGTGCTTATCAAAGATAATACCTAGAGTTTTGACTGGTGTAGGAATTGGTATGTCACAAGTATTAAATTTTATTTGGGTTTCTTCATTTATCTTGTTCAAGTATTGTTCTGATCCTGTGAATATGCACCCTGTTTTATGTGGATTTATTTTACAAGCCTTTACTCTCATACTGTCGTTTTAGGTTAGATAAGTCTGTTTCTGTTCTTCTTAATACTTCATCCACTTCATTCACTTTGCCCGAACATCGTCAGCATATATAATGATTGTCCATCCATTCGTAAACTTGGTAACGTTAAAAAAAATCAAAGAAAAGTATATGACCCAAGACTGAACCTTGTGGAACGCTGTACTTGACTGGTGTACGGCTGAAGATAGAACTTTTTATTCTGCCGGATTAGTATCCTTTTTTAAGATGGGCTTCAAACTAAAAACTATCTACATTAACCGCATTCAGTTTTTTAAATAATTTATTACGACTTCGATGTACTGTGTCAAAAGCTTCGGAAAGATCTATAGAGAGTGTAGTGTTACTTCATTGTTCTCCATTACTGCATAGATTTCTTCAGTCATTTTAAATAAAAAAATTTTATGCAATAAATAAACTAAATGCCATGAATTTTGCCTAAAAAGCCTCCATGCTACCAATGGCATATTCAGATGAGAGTACTGTAAATATATTACTGTCAAATCAAATATCTAAAAATTGTAAAACTCTCCCAATTTTATTCTTTTCTGAATGAAGATTTTGAATTTGAATTTTGAATTTGAAATTGAAAAGTGATGTATCAATAGATAGATACCTTCTGTAGATACCTTCTGTATACTTTCTGTATCAATAGATAGATGTCTTCTGTATCCGTGCTGAGATTGTAAACGTAGGTAATTTGATTCAAGATGATCAATTAATTGACTTTCTATATTACACTTTTAGAGCAAATCGGTAGGAGAGAAATCGGTGGTCTGAAGTTTGTCCGATCTTCTTTTCCACTTTTATGTATTGGTATGAAAATTGCATGTTTTCACTGTTTAGAAAAGATACTAGTAGTAACTACAAGTATTGAAGTAGCGATAATCGTTATTATTATTATTATTATTATTATTATTAGTAGTAGTAGTAGTAGTAGTAGCTTTCCAAGCGGATTGGTTAACGCTTATCACATCTGCAAATCAATATTAAGTACTTTAGATTCAACATTTTTATTTTGTGATATAAACAAAATATGAACTACATAAAGGCATTTTATTAACTATTTTTCACTGTAAGCTGTAATCAGTTCCAGAAAAAGATTCTTTAAGGGAGCCCGAGGGAGAGAGTTCGATTTTGAAAAACATTGTTATAATTGGGCAATTAAGTTACAACTATATATATATATATATATATATATATATATATATATAACTGTAAAATTGAAGTAAACGCAACACAGAGGAAGATTCGTTCCTGCGCCGCCGAATGGTGTACAATATTAGAGTTACAAGGAGTTACAAAGACCAGAGGAAACCTCAAAGACCTTTCGGCCCACTCGGGGAGGTTTTTGTTATTAAACTGGCTAATTTCTCAACTATTCTAGCGGTAGTAGAAAACTGGATGGAAAAGCATAAGGCTCTCTCCCGACACTCCGCTCCCTCCCCGCCAGAGACAAGTGCGGAAAAAGGTTGCAAAAAATACCTTGACCCTGGAAAAGTAGCCAAGGAATTTTTAGAAGAAAGAGGAGAATATATAAACTAACATAATAATATAGAGACGTACTTGGGACGCGGCCCTGCGATGAAGGGACGAAGCCTCCTCTGTGTTGCACGTTTTACTTGTCTCCGTGTGTGTATATTATATATATATATATTATATATATAATATATATATAATTTTTAAAAAAAATATAGGAAAGATTTAAAAAATAAAATTTAATTCTCCGCTGCCATTGGAGCTGATCTTCGACTTTTAAGTTTATTTTATTATCTTGAGGAGGACACCGTTGTTACAGGCCGAAAAAATAAAATTTGTATATATATTTTTTTAATATTGTTTAAATTCTTCCTTAGTATGGGTATATATATACAGGGTGTCCCATAAGTCCGGTCTCATAGGAAAATTTATTTTAAATTAAATTTACAAAAGTATACATTAGAACTAAAATAAATGTTCAAATTGATTTGTTGTTTTGGGACTTTTCTTTTTGTTGCATGAAGAATAACACGCAATGGGCTAATATGTAGTGCTATGCCCGCTAATTCCTGAAGTTAGTGCCGCTAACGCTAACTACCATAAAATTTAGCGCCGCTAACGCTAATTTTGTCGCTAATTTTTTATGAAACCATCCCAATTTAGAAATGTTCTGCCATATATTAGAGTGTCTAAGACCACACCTTCATGTAACTGATTGCTAAGGTACAAAAATGTGACGTTAAGTCTACGAAAATGTAAACATTTCTATGTAGGAGTCGAGTTCTTTTCATATATACTAGCAAAAGTGGGCCCTACGGGCCCATTTAGCTAGATCTGCGGTGCTGGGGCCTTCAGCCTCAGTAATTGGAGTTCCTGCAGCCCCCCAATTACTGGGGAGTCAATAGTTTTCGGTCAAAAGAACGCAGCCTTGAAAATCTTAAGCTTCACAAATCTTGGTACAATGGGTTCGGATGTGAAGCTCAAGATTTTCTTTGCTGCGTTCTTTTCTATAGTTTTATTGACCGAATAATTGAAAAGACCACAGCAATGAAAATCTTAACGCGCTGTACAGTTAAAAGTTGAAACAAAGCAAAGCGCATTTATTTCTATGTTCACAATCGCTTAATTGTATGATAAATACATGGTGTCTTACAGACGGACGAACAGGACTGCCTTCTTACAGTATAGATTAATAGGGAAGACAAACTAACGGAAGAATAAATTCTATTCAATTTATACGTCTTATATGTCATGATCAACTCGCAGTTAGTGCTGCCTCAACCTTTCATAATAGAGATTGCTGTCGGCGAACCAAATTTTAGTACAAGTGGTTTTGAAAAATTAGCGATTGACTTTTTGTTTAAACTTAGCGGCGCTAATTAGCGGCACTAATTTTAGCGCCGCTAATTCCAGTACTGCTAATATATATATATATATTTGTGTGTGTGTGTTTTGGGTAGACTATCTTCGTAAGGGTATTCCTACATTTGTTGAAGGATCCTGTAGCTACTTCTTGGCCTCACAGGAGGAATGAAAAGAGGAAACAGGAACAGATTTCTCAGTGGACATTCTGTCTTTCTTTGAAGAATGAACCTCTTAAATTCTCTTTTCTCTTTTAATTAACATTTGAACGAAGAAATTTTACCAAAATGGACGAAAGATGTTATGTAGCAACTCAGGAGTTGTGTCAAAGAACAGAGAAATAATCCTCATTTGCCTTTATATAATCTCGGTTATGGGTTTGACAACATCATAATGACGTTTTATGGTATAATGGTTTGAGTTGGTGATTAATGTAGAGGAAATGGTAAGAGTAATGGGTTCGAGGCCTCCAATGAGTTGTTATGGTAAACGTAAACATTTATTTTATAAATTATAAAATGAAACTATTGTTTGTATCATAAAAAATTGCAAATAGAATTAAATGTAGACAAGCTATTGGGATCCTTAAAGGAGAGTCCTTGAATTAGGTTCATTATATTATTATGACAATATTTGTATAAAGTAAATGATTTTTAAAGGCGGATCACGTGAAGATCAGGGCCCCCCCCATGTATTTTTGTTTTTTGCTTTACAGTACCAAATATAATAACAAATTAAATTGAATGCCCGGTTAGGTCAACTGTACACCCTTGACGATTGGTTAGGTTAAGTTGTGATATTTTCGTTAGTTTTAACGAAGATATCATTTGGTAATTGAGGCTGGGGGCCCTGATCTTCAGGTGATCCTTAAAGACTTACCGTAAAGGTATATTATTTAGCATTTATTTAGACCACAGAAATAAGACGAGACTGATATCATCATCATGTGTTAAACCTTTCAGGACGACCAGTACAAATTGGTAGCATTTCAAATACACGCATTCATAACTTAAACCTACAAAAAATTCGGTGCTACTGTAGTATGCGGTCTACCTACGATTGGTTAGGTTTAATCATGATATTTTCGTTAAAACTAACGAAAATATCATGACTAAACATAACCAATCGTCAAGGGCGATTGACAACTAATTGTAAACAAACAATTAGTAAACAAGATAAGAAGCTATAATTAAAAGGTAGACCGCCGAATCGTAGGTAGACCGCATACTACAGTAGCACCAAAAATTCCGGCCTTAAAGGGATAAAAGTTAACATTTAAGATAATATTAACATTAAGTTAACATTAACATTTAAGATTAACATCGGACCAAGAAAATAGAACTTTTGGATCACCTGAAGATCAGGGCCCCCAGCCTTCGTTAGTTAGCCTTATAAGGCTAACTAACGAAAATATCACGACTTAACCTAACCAATCGTCAAGGGCGTACAGTTGACCTAACGATAGGTTGAGTTAAGTCGTGATATTTTCGTTAGTTAGCCTTATAGGGCTAACTAAAGAAGGCTGGGGGCCCTGATCTTCAGGTGATCCGACCTTTTTTTCCTCCTTCGAATGAATTTATGTGATTTCAATGTAATTTTTTACGCTGATTACGAATTTGAAAACGAACTTTTCTATCACCCACCAATTTCGAAGGAAATGCAAATGAAAATTAACAGATCTTAACTTTTATGGTGTATTTAATCGTACAAAAAAGAAGAGTACCTTACCTAAAATGTTTTTGTAGCTGATTTTCGCTTATAACTAGTACTATGGGCTTCTCTTATGAGTGTCCAATAGTAGTCAGCTAACACACTGGGGCTATATCTTCCTTGGTACCGCTTTTCCATGGTTGATAATTTGATATATCTTGATGAAATCTTTCACCATGCGCATCGCTGACAGCGCCCAGGTTTGATGGGAAGAATTCCAGGTGGGAGTGCGGGAAATGCATTTTCAAAGTCATGTTACACCCCATTGCTTGGTAAGCACTAAGCATTTGCTCCATCAGGGAAATATAATTTTTCGATTTGTCGCTGCCAAGGAAATTCGTAATCACTTCTTTAAAGCTTTCCATGCTGTTCTTTCAACCTCATTCAAAGACTCATCAAATGCAGTCTTTTATCACTTCTCTGATCTGTGGGCCCATAAAAATACCTTCTTTGATTTTAGCTTCGCTGATTCTAAGGAACTTCTGTTTTAGATATAGAAATCCAGGTCCGTCTTTATTCATGGCTTTAACAAAATTTTTCATCAAACCAAGTTTGATATGGAGAGGTTGTAAGAAAAAATTTTCTGGATCTACTAAGGGTTGATGGGCAACACTTTTCTGTTCTGGAACTAAATTTTGTCGTAGTGGCCACTCTTTCTGTGTATAATGACTCCCTTTAACTCGGCTGTCCCACTCGCAGAGGAAACGAGAGAACTTTGCGTATCCTAACTGCAAGCCGGGGAGAAGTGCAGTTACTTTTAGATCACCACAGTTATGCCAGGAGTGTTTATCATAGTCAGTATGTTTTAAAAGTAACTGCATAGTGTCATACGATTCTTTCACATGAACTTTATGTGCAATCGGAACCGAAGAATAGACATTACCGTTGTGCAATAGTACAGTTTTCAAACTCAACTTTGATGAATGGACAAAAAGCCTCCATTCCTTAGGATTGTGCTCTCGACCAAATGCCCCCTTGAGAGCGTTCACATCATTACAATACACTAAATCACTTTCCATAGAGTAAAACGATATGAAGTGTGTCTGACGCTTACGAAATGATGATATTTTTACAGTCTTTTGCAAGAGATTCCAACCTTTTAATCTAAAACCTAAGAGCTGAGCCTGATTTTTAGATAGATTCAACTATCTGACAAGATCATTTACTTCTGACTGAGAAATTAAATGAGGTTCATCCAATGAAGGTGGGTGAAATTGTGTATCCACGTCATGTCTGTCCAAAGGTTCATTACGAGATTCATCATCAAGTTCATCATCATCTAAAGTCTATGTCTTTGGTGGTTCTGGTACTGGCAAATCATCACAATGTGAAAGAGGTCGCATGGCTGACAGTAAATTAGGATATTGAATGGCATGTTTTGGTTTTAAGGAATGTCCACTTATCTTCGTTAAACAGGAGTAGCAATCAGTTGAGTGGTCTCTTTGTTCTCACCATACCATTAGGACCGCAAAAGGCATTGAAGAATGAGTACATTTTTAACCACCCTCTCAGAGGTCTTGCACAAGAAACACAACATACATGAGGAGCCCAGATTTTGTCTTGATTTCCTACTTTGCAACCGAAATAAAGTTCATACGCCTTCTTAATGAAAGTAGTGAAACCCTGCTTTTGAGACTTTGTTGTAAATTCACCATAGACCAAACAAAAACTGTCAGGGCCGTTTGCACACTTACGAGACATTCTCACTTTTATATCACATAAACACTATTTTTTCACCAAATATATACTAAAACAAAATGAATAACTAAATGCACTTAATCAGTCAACTGGTGGTTAGCAATACACGAGACTTCCTGAGAGATTAGCATGAATGCGCAATTCTGACAGGTATATGCTTGTCTAATTCGATGAGAAGCAGCTGCTGCAGATACAACTGACTCGTACTATTTATCTACCAATCAGTTTGTCACCATAGTCAAATTTGCTCCCTCACAAACGCTCAAGACACGGTTACGTCCCTCATTATATCAGTTATATTTGTATAAAAATCCAAAGTGTGAGAAAAATTTATTCGACGAAATGGCTTAATGTTATACTTGATGACATGTGTTTTTGACTTTGTTTCTTTACAGAGCATTTGTTATTATAGTGAAATGTTCGCTTGAATATTTAGAGGCATAGCATGCATCGCGTGAATAAAACTAATAAACATTTTATATATATATATATATATATAAAATGCATAAAATGTATATATGTACGGCATGCGAAGGTGCCCCCTCAGGGCATTGGTTTCTGCTCGTATGTAGGAGAATTACGACTGCTGATTGATCGAGGTACATGGTGTAGTGGATAGCATATCTGACCGGCAATCAGATGATCCCGGGTTCGATTCCAGGGTGGTACCTCATTTTTCATTTGTTCGTTCTCCCTCCTCATCTTGTGCGGAACGCTCTTCTACACAAGCGTCGTTCTTTACATATATATATATATGTGTGTGTGTGTGTGTATGTTATGATGTATATATGCAGTATAATTAAATAAATATAAGAACATTATATATAAACATGTAAATATAAATAATAATATGCATAATATAAAGATTTTATACAAAATAAATGACTAACAATAAATCTCGTATTATGATGCAAACTGAGGAATGCTATCTCGATCTCAAAGGATTTTAAATTGCAAATCCCTCCAAAAATTTGGGTGATAGAAAAGATATGTTTTCATTTTCAGTAATGAGCGTAAAAACGAACGTAAGAATCATCCACAATTATCGAAAGGAGAACAACTTTGTTGAACAGTGCATTTAATATTAATATTTAAGATTAACAAATAGTACTATTACAGTGACTGGGAATTAGATAAAAAAAACTAATGAATTCGAGATTGTCTAGAGAAGTGTTCTCAAGCATTTTTTGCTGCTTATCCTTTAGATATTCACTTACTATTCACGTACCCTACCCTATTTCACCCTGTACCAACAAATTTGTACCCCATTATTATATATAACTTAATATTATAAATTTTATTGATATTATAATTACTAGCTAAAGTGGGCCCCACTGTAGGGTTGCCAGATTTTTCAAATGCCCATGCGGGACAAAAATTTTTATGAGGTTTTTTAAGACCAATTTTTTTTTCAAATTGAAACTAGATTTCTTCATCGGTTACAACAAACAAAATTAGAAAAATTTTATTACAATAATATTTAACAATTAAACATCGTGAATAAATTGAATTTATTATACATAATAGTGAAATTCTAAATCAATTAATCCCTAAAAAATTTGCTTAAAAAATATTTTTTGCGAAACATTTTTGAACGCGGGATTTTGACGCGGTATTTTGACGCGGGATTTTTGGATCAAATGCGGGACTGTCCCGTAAAATACGGGACGTCTGGCAACCCTACCCGACTGGCCCATTTAGCCAGACCTGCATTGCTGGTGCTTTCAGTCTCAGTAATTGGGGTGCCTACGGCCTCCAAATTACTGGCGAGTCAATTATTCGGTCAATAAAACTATTTTTATGAGTTCGGATGTGAAGCTTAAGATTTTCATTGCTGCATTCTTTTCTAGCTAAAGTGGGCCCTACGGGCCCATTTAGCTAGATCTGCGGTGATGGGGCCTTCGGCCCCCCCCCTAGTTACTAAGGGTGGGTGTCAACTGTTAAGCTTCACAAAAGTTCCTCGTGAACTTAAAGTAAATATTAAGTTTTCACTGCATTAATAATTTCTTTCCAAAATCTTCGGTATCCGATTTCAGCTTTTGAAATAATTTTCTTGACAGACTCTGCCTCAATTATTATTATATATATATATATATATACTGTATATGTACAAGGTTTCCATAAAGTCACGCATCATAGGAAAATACATTTATTTTGTTTATTTATTTATTTTGTTTTATTTATTTGTTCGAAATGTTTCCTACCAACCTCAAAACATGGGTGCTGGTTAAGTGTGCGGTCTACCTAGCTTTTAGTTAGCCTTATAAGGCTAACTAATGAAACTATCACGACTTAACCTAACCAATCGTCAAGGGCGTACAGTTGACCTAACGATTGGTTAGGTTAAGTCGTGATATTTTCGTTAGTTAGCCTTATAAGGCTAACTAAAAGCTAGGTAGACCGCACACTTAACCAGCACCAAAACATGTTTGTAAACGAAAAAAGCAGGTTTCTTTGAATGTTCTTCAACATATTTGGCCTGATGGAGACAAATAAATAGACATTTCTTATGTTCCTATGATGCATGACTTTATGGACACCCTGTAGATCTATAGATAGAACTAAATAAGATATTTCAGTACGCTTCATATGACGTATTTCCTAATTCGCTTCACATTTGCTGTCGTCAAGAACTGTATACGAGTATAAATTTTAAATCTGAATATAATGATTTTAAGCTGAGATTTACTGTAACATTAAAGAAGACATCATAAAAAGTTAAAATTTTAAAAAACTTGACATGTTTTAAATTGACGCTATCCGACATTTTTCTTAATCTCATTTACGAGTATTTCGATGTCAATTTTAATTGGTAGAATGTGGCTTTGAAAAACTCATAGACTTTTGGTGACAAATTATATATATATGCTAGCCCAAGTCTTTATAATAACGAGTTTCTCAGGAAAATATTTGGTCTTCTATGAAAGGATATCTATTTCTTCCGACCTAAGGCGAGGGCAACAGTTTGGGTAAATGACTCGAATCGACTTTGGTGCATGAGATTCGTTGAATTTCAACGTGTGATATGGCTTCACTATAGATGGAGACAATTGGAGGCCTCTTTTTAAAATTTATTTTCAGTACGTTTAAAATTATTATGTTACCGAAGATGACATAGAATTTAAAATATACTAAAACAAACTAAAAATACTAAAAATATACTAAAATATATTAAAACAAGTGTGCGAGTTCCGGTCGGAAGCTCCTCCGGAAGTCATAGCGTTTATATCTGCTCCTCGGGGTTAGGTGAAAGACTGCGACTCCAACTCCACAAACGAATGTGTAGCCCAAAGTACTTTTATAGACCTACTGTGTATTCTGAACATATGCTTCCAAGTGACAGTATAGGAGACTTACAGTAAATTAGGTCTATGTAATTATTATCGATGATAGACCCGATCAGTTTGAACACTTTACACGAACTGTGACTGGTCTAACCGAATAAAGGATTTAGTTTTATTAAGTATGTCTGTAGGTTCAAGCTAGAAGATTTTAAACCTCAGCTGAATTAAAACTATAGGCTTTTTGTATAGTAAGTTATGATAAGTTACTGCGTAAGTTGTTGCTGAGACTTTTGGCATCACAAATGCTGTTTAAAACAGGGCACTATGGAAAAGATTTTCTCCCACTATAAGTTTTCACTTAAGTTTGTAAGACTATCTCGGTTTTATACGTTTATCTGATATTTGAGTTTGACAAAGCCGACCTGTATCTAGTCAATCCATTGCGTTCACATTATTTATTTATTTATAACATATAAATTCATATGGAAGATTATTAACAAAATGTTTTGATTCGGTGAGAATTTATTATTTATTTTAAGCTCATGAGGAATTTACATTTTAAATACACCATCACAAATTTTGACCAACTGACTTCGAATGTGGAGTTAAAAAATTTGATGGCTGCGTTATTTTGTAAATTTACTGACCGACTGAGTTCTTGAATTTCACAAAAAAAAAAAAAAAAAAAGTATGAAATTTTGTAGAAGTGCGGAGGTTAATTGCGGAGGTTAATTGTGGAGGTTAAGTGCGGAGCCTAGTGAATTTGGAGGGTATTCAGCATATCTCTCTACATTTGGGTCTTATTTCCAATGGGACAGCTGGGCAGGCAAAGACCGACATTCTTCCCAACCTTTTTAATTAAGCTGGTCTAAATGTTCTGAAACAGATGAGTAGCAGCGCCAGTGTTGACTCTTGCGAATTATTGACTTAATAAGAGTGTACCAGTAATGCATACCAGTTTTGTAGAGGGTTAGGAACACTCGGTAGGCCGGAAAATTTACTAGTCCGTACGGCTCCGGAACCAATCGTATCGGACTACAGAGAGACTAGTGTACACAGATAAATAAGTAAATACAGTATATATTGTTAACCCTTCGTCTATGGCCTTGTGAGGTTCGAGGTTGACGGGGGTTCTGGTTCGGTGGCAGCAACGGATTTCTCACGCTGGGGGTAGCTGGTATCGTGTAGGGAATTGCAGTAGTTTCTTTTATACTACATTCCGATTTCTTCTTGTAGCGGATGGGAGGATTCTGTGAAAACTTACTAAATTATTTGATAGTTCCCGATTCTTCTTGTAGCTTATCGAAGAAGTTGGAGAGGCAACACTGGTCTCAGACTTAAGACTGACTGATTTCTAACTTTACTGCTTCTTGAAAATGCTGCGTTACTTTAACAAGTGGAGAATACGGACTGACTTTTACTGCTTCTAGATATTACAAGTAATGCTTTCGCCTCTAGGTCAGATTAGACAAAACAGAATAATAAGTTGGAAGATTACAATGGTTTATATATGTTTTAAACCTCTGACATCATTATTAATTTAATGTTGACCTGTTTTGTTTTATTCTCAATAGGCTGAATTCTTTTGCAAAATATTTGAAGATAAAGGCAATTTTCTGTAACAGCATATTGACAGCTAGGCAAGATATTGAAGATGAAGGCACATTTCCCTCTTAAACAGCATATTGACAGATCTGATGTTATCTTGATTTCGGAGTCAACTGAAAAGTGAAAATGAAATGTGCATTTTATTATGGATTAAAATTAAACTTAAATCTGAGCCAAAATTAAATGCTTAAAATTTAAAATTAAGTGTTAATTTAGAGTTTTGGCAAGTTATGACTTCATCTTTACAACTAAAAGAGAATGTTTAAAAAAAATGAACATTGCGGAATTTAACACGATTAAGCTTAATCTAAAAAGTGATTAGCTAATTTAAAAAAAAATAATTCATCAATTACTTAAAAAAATAAAATAAAATGAAAATTAAAAAATTTATTATTTTTCCAAATTCTGCATGAAAAATTATGGAATCACCTGAACATCAAGACACCCAACCTTCTTTAGTTAGCCTTATAATGCTAACTAACGAAAATATCACGACCTAACTTAACCAATCGTTAGGTCAACTCACTCAACTGTATCCCCTTGACGATTGGTTAGTTAGGTCGTGATATTTTCGTTAGTTAGCCATAAAGCTAACTAAAGAAGGCTGAAGGCCCTGATCTTCAGGTGATCCAAATTATATACAGTAGCATGTCATGCGAGTTTGAACCTTACATGCAAAAATGAATGTAAGAATTATTAATTTTTACATATCTAAAAGAAGATAAAAGAAAAATAAATTAAATTAAATTAAACTGTTAACATATTAAAATGTTGAAAATGTTACCTGAGATATGCATTTTGGTCATATAGTAGTGCGTTTAGGTATTCTCATGGGCGTCGATTGCGGGGAGGACGCAGGGGGACATGTCCCCCCACTTTTTACAAAGGGGGGACAAAACTACCAGTTGTCCCCCCCCCCCACTTTCGTGGATGAATTGTTATAAATATTAAACTATTAATGGCACCTAATAAGCGTTATATGTCGTATGATATGCATATGCAAATGTAATAGCAATTTATAAATTATTGTCATGAACACCAGTGTATATTTATTATGGAATTTAGCAGTCAATTTGCATTTTAATAATTGCACGTAGCATTTGTAACAACAGCTACTCAGAGTATTGTTGATTCGCTGTTTGAAGGCGAAGTGTCCCCCTCCCCTACTATTTAGAGCAAATCGACGCCCCTGGGTATTCTTGTTCTTATTCTTATCCTTGCTCTTTGTTCTTATGTTCCTTGGTTCCTCATTCGTGTGTCTTCTGATTGTAGTGAACCATGGTGGAAGTGTGTATTGTGTTCTTTATTTCTTGGTCTTTTCTTTTGACATTTTTTTGTTTTTGGTCTTTTTTACATTTAATTTTTACCTCACATCCACAACATCGTGTCAGTTCACAAACGTAATGCACAACGGTTCTAGGTCATCCCTTTGCAGTGTAGCAACTCCACATCATAAAAAGCATCCGAATTCAATTACAGACCTGCGAACAACAACTGCTCTGACAGTAATGGCTCAAAGGCTAATTAAAGATTAATTATATTATTTGTTATATTCTGGTTTTATAGTATAGCTAATCCTTATTAATATATATTATCAATCGAACTGCAAACTATCACGATAATTTTTAGTGAAAATTTACCATTAAAGTTATTATTAAGTTTAGTATTAAAGTATTATTAAAATTATTATAAAATTATTATCATTAAATTCATTAAAGTTTAAAAGTTTTCAAAATCTTAAATTAAATAAAATAAATGTAAGAAAATTTAAGAAAATGTAGGAAAATAAATATAAGCGTATGAGCTGGTTTTAAGAACGGATGTAAATAGGTACGCGTCACTAATGCCAGGTTACCATTACATCATGATTAGTTCCTGTTACCATTCATCAATTCCAACTGCTAAATGAAAGTCTTTTAGAGGCAGAGGATATTCATAAAATTATGTTAGAATCATTTCCTGTTTTTAAATATTAAATGTTTTTGAAATACCTTTTCATTATTGGTTTATCTTAATTTAGTTATAATTATTATTATTATTATCATAACTATTTACTAACTCATTAATTAAATTAATAATTATTAATTACTATAGATGGGAATGGACTGGAATAGACTGGAATCTATAAATTATAAACTATAAATAATAAACTTATAATGAAATAAGAAATATTTCCATTCTGCTTACATTTTATATGGTTCTGAACCCTTAATCATTATATTTTTAAATAAAATACCCGAGTCTCTCCCTGTTACAGACTTTTTTCTTATACTGATCTTGAACACTAATTTTTTAATATAAATTGTTTACACAAAACCCTTGTCTATACCAGTAATGCTCAATTATTACTTAATTTCAATTTTATCATTACTTATGATCATCTACTGTTATTTAACGTGTTTTAACATTAAAATTATGAATATGTATGAATATAACTTGAAATACTTATAGGCATGTGTGTTGAATGTACAGGGTGTCCATAAAGTCACGCATCATAGAGATACATTTATTTTGTTTATTTATTTAATTTTTGTTTATTTATTTGTTCGAAATGATTCCCACCAATCTCAAAACATGTTTACAGAAAACGAAAAATAGGTTTCTTTGAATGTTCCACAACATATTTGGCCTGATGGAGACATAAATAAATAGATATTGCTTATGTTCCTATGATGCGTGACTTTATGGACACCCTGTATATCCATATTTTTGACGGTCAAACTGCGAAATTTGTTATTTATGGCCGGCGAAACCACTGACCAGATTTGGATGAGACTTGGGGGATAGGTGTAACTGAGGCCGGGGAAGAACATAGGCTATATGGCGTCGGCCTCCGAGGTCATTTGAGGCCGCTGGAGGCCGTTTTTACCGTCTTTATTCCGGATTGGTTGAAAGATAATAACATCATAGACACGTCATAAAATGGGCGGAGCTCTAGCGCGTGCTCTTCACGCGATGCATATATATATATATATATATATATATATATATACAGTATATATATATATATATATATGTGTGTGTGTGTGTGTGTGTATATATGATACATACAGACCGTGCATGGAACAAGGAACTCTTCTGGGAAAATTAAACCCACCATAGTCCGAATAAGTAATGGTAAATGACAAACACTATAGTTTTTATTCTTCATGATGTTAGCCCGACGTGGCGACGTGGGCAACGGGTCACTCGCAAAGAGGCCCCCAAAATATAGCTTCCTTCGCCAGCTATCTGCAAAGCAGATAGGATCCAGCTTTGGGACAGGATCTAGAGTTTACAGCTACACCTAGTCTACAGTGTCCAGAAAATTCGGTCTCAGAAAATTCGGTCTCAGAAAATTCGGTTAGGTTAGGTTAGGTTAGGTTAGGTCAAAAAAATTGCTCCGAACTAAGAACGCCCTTCAGGCATTTCATTCCGCATTGAAATCATCAGTTACAAGCAGACTAACATTTCACATTTGCAACGAGGAGACAAGGAAAAAATATGAAACACTTGACTCGAGCATCGAAATACTTGCGCAAAAGTATGTTGAAAGTGATAAAATTGCCTTCTTAAAATCTGTTGCTCATAGCTTAATTTCATTTTAACTTTTCTTTTCGAGTTTCAAGACCGAATCTTCCAAGACCGAATTTTCTGAGACCGAATCTTCTTTTATGTTTTACCCATTATTTAGGGTATCTTTTTTAGTTTTTTAAGTGGCTGAGGGGTTGTCCGCCTGACTTTAAACCTATTTTATTTAAACGTTATATAGACGATTGTTTTGTCATTTTTAAGCATAAAGATCATGCCCGTTTGTTTTTAAATCACGGTAATACTAAGCACCTTAATATTAAATTCTCTATGGAAGTAGAACAACACAATAAAATTTCGTTTCTTGATGTTACCGTAAATAAACATAGTACAGACTTCTCAACAAAAGTATACAGAAAACCAACTACCACCCAACTCGGTACTCATTTTTTCAGTAATATCCCACTTAGTTTTAAACTAGCTAGCTTCAACAATTAACCTAACTGGGCATTCAGTTGACCTAACCGTGCATTTTCCGTTATATTAACCTGTTAGGTTAATTCAATGCCCGATTGAGTCACTTGAATGCCCGGTCAGGTCAACTGTACGCCCTTGATGATTGGTTAGGTTAAGTTGTGATATTTTCTTTAGTTTAAACAAAAATGACGAGAGCAAAAATACATAACAAATAGTTTGGTGGCGGGCGGTTGGGTATTTCCGTTAACAGGAAAGCACCCAAATATATATTTATGCATACATACATATGCGGCCCGGTGATGTAGTGATTAGCATCGCTGACTACGAATCCATCAGCCCCAGATTTGATTCCCAGTGACGGCAGGCAGCGCGCGGCTAACCCAGCTGTTCATCCTTTCACACAAGAAAGATTAGTTGGTAGATAAATGGGTACCCTGGGTGGCCTAATGGTTAAGAGGCTGGGCTGCTGATTGAGAAGTCGTGAGGAGGGTCCGTGCAAGGACTTTGTAATTTCTGACCGCCCGTGGTAGGCCGTAGTTCGGATTCCACGTTAAACTGTAGGTCTGTCTAATGTGGAGCAACGGGTTTGACGTTCATCAGAATGAACAATTCGGGCGGAAGCAAGACAAGATTAACCAAGGTTACTACATGCATCTGTACCTCAACCAAATTTCAAAACTGAATGTAACCTTTTAAATGCGTCTCTTTTGATCTTACCGAATTTACAGTAGGTAGATAAGAACTTAGTAGTAGAAAAGAATTTAGGTAGATAAGAACTTAGTGGTAGAAAATAATTTAGGTAGATAAGGGTAATTATAATGTGAATATTTCAATAAGAGGATAAAAGTGTAAGAGTAAGAGTGTAACTTTGTTTTCTGAAGTTATGTTGTTGGAAATGATTCATTTATAATGCGTCAGTGGATCATTAACCACCAAATGTTGTAAATTAAACCTAAGTTTACATCTTGAAATTTTTATATTTAAATTATGCCATATCTATACACACATCCATATATACATATACTGTATACATCTCATGGAATTATCATAAGGAATTTGTCCGGGCACGCTTTTGCAAGTTTCCAAATTTCAAATTTGCAAACACTGCACTTGCACTGTGACTCCAGGCACTTGCGAACACGCAGTCGCACACCTTCAAATTTCACCACTTGCATGAGATATCGCCTTGAGTTGAAAACACTGCGACTTGCATTCAGTGTCATGTATTACTTTTGCGAGTGATATCTTATTCAGGCCACTGGATTTGTTCAATATTGGGGTCCTAAACAAACGATAAAAGAGAAATATTTTTCTGGCACTATCGTCACCATTTTTTTATAGAAATGAATAAAGAAATCAAATAATTAAAGATATCACAACAATTTTTACGACAATTGGTAGTTAAGTCACGATATTGCATTTTTATAGGGACATTATCTATATTCTCAATAGGACTGCTTTTCTCTTCTAAAACACTTACAATTTCAGTAAAAATCTCGTAATCTTTATTTTCGTCCACACAAGGATTGCTTTTTATCTCTTCATTTACAATTTGAAAACTATGTTGGTGCAAAAATATATCAGGATCAGCGCAGTACACAGAACATTCCACACTTGTCTGAGTTGCTACATACAGGGTGGCGCAAAAGTCAGGAACCATAGGCACATTTTAATAATTTGTTTTAATATGTGTTTTGTTCTTTTCAGATTTGTTGTTGAACCTATGGCACAGAAATTGACAATAGATGAACGGGTGGAGATAGTTTTAATGTGTGCAAGGCGTGGTAACACACATCGATCAGTTGCTACTGCTTTTAATGACAAACACCCTGAGAGGCCGCCAGTTGTTCAGGCATCAGTTGGAAAACTGTTCACTCGCTTCAAAGAAACGGGAAGTGTTCATGATCGGCCGCGTAGTGGCTGGCCAAAAAGTTCAACTGATGCAGCAACATCACTAACGGTACTCAATCACCTCGAAAACAGCCCACGTAAGTCCTTAAGAAAGTTATCCCAGGAAACGGGTCTCCAGGAGATCATTCAACGAATTCTTAAACAAATCGTTTCCACCCCCAAAGTCCAACTCGTTCAGGAACTGCACGGTGACGACACAGGCCGTCGTGTAGAGTTCTGCCAGTGGTTTGTACAACATCGACAGCTTCAACGAAGGATCATGTTCAGCGCCGAAGCGATATTTCACCTCAGCGGTCGTGTCAATAGGCATAATGCACGCTATTGGGCCAATGAGAACCCCACTGGATGGAGGAAGGACATGTGCAATTCGATCCACGAATTATGGTGTGGGCTGCGTTCTGGGGGGATCGGTTAATTGGTTAGTACTTTTTCGACGGCAATGTAACAGGTGAAACATATCTGCATATGCTGCAAACATTTCTAATGTCCACACTGGACGACATTCCATTGGCAGAACGGGCGGAGATGTGGTTTCAGCAGGATGGTGCACCACCACATTTCGCAACCATCGTCCGGAGCTCTTTAGATGAAACATTCCAAAGCAAGTGGATCGGATGGCGAGGGCCCGTCGAATGGCCACCTAGGTCTCCAGAGCTCACGCCTCTTGACTTTTTCTTGTGAAGCCATCTCAAGTCGGTAGTCTATGCTAATCGACCCAGAACCATACGTTCTCTAAAGGATAAAATCACATCTGATTGTGCCAAAATCAGTACCAATGTGTTAAGGAATGTTCAAACATTATGCATTCAACGCGTCAGAAAATGTCTCCAAGTGGAAAGCCACCAATTCGAACATTTATTATAATTTGATAAAATGTGCCTATGGTTCCTGACTTTTGTGCTACCCTGTATATAGCGTGCGTAGGTGTGTAATCAAGAAAATCGTAATAGTATAATTTTCATATTTCTCAGCATTTATATTTTTATACATTGTAAAATAAATCACTCGCATTAATTTCATAATATTTTTCTTCACAATCAAAATTCTTGTCGACCACAAGTGACGCTTGGTGGTACTCATAGAAAACTACAGCTATGATTAAAAGAATTAAAACACCTTAGAATCTATTTATCTTTTTATGTGCCTTGACTAATGTCACTGTCAGTGAGGTATAAATTACATTAAATTTATATCTATACGACTTCTTTTATTTTCCGCATAGACTTTAAGAGAAGCACCAGGAAAACTAATTATGGTATACATAGCTTTGGCCAAAAGGGTTGCACCACCTTAGAACATTTTAAGTTTGGCTCATGAAATCAAATGAAACGGGGATGCTGCTTTTGAGTAATCATGTGCTGTTGATGTAGTGAATTTCATACCATTTTGTAGTTTAAAATTCTTACCAAGAAACTGTAAAAAGTGAAAAAAGTATGACCCTAAATCTAGTATAGCAAACGATAATTACACCAAATCTTTTTGAGGAAATTCACAAATCTTGACAAGGTTACTAAATTCATTATCAGTATTCAAAATACATCAATGGTGTTAAGTAATTCCCGTAATACCGTTCTCTCATTCCAAATAAATTTTAAAGTGCTCGAACTCTTTTGGCCGTAGCTGCATAGCTGTAAACTATATCGTATATCCTGTTTAACACTCATATTCACCATATTTATCATTGTATGTGACATTATATCTGTCAATGTATCTATCAGAGTATCTATATTCATTAATAATGATTGTTTATACAAATATCACTTCTGCGATATCTATTGCGTCCATTATCTGCATATGACCTTTCGTACAAATAATTTCGACTATGGTTGTACCTTTCATTATCGTAATTATTGCAGCTTTTATATATAATCATTGTAAAATCTAGCATTCCTGTATCGATTTTCATAAAATCTATCATCCCTTAATCGATTATCATAGAATGTATTATTCCTATCATTCCTGTAATATTTACTATCTTTCTTTCTTCCATCTCACTATCTTCTATACTGCTTTCTATTATCGTATCTCTCATTCTTTTTCCTCTTTTATTGAACATTATCTCTCTCTTCCTCAACTCGCTCCTACTTCCTGTAAAACCAAATTAAACCCCTATGCTCGTCCTCTGTTTTAACACCATTAAATAATTTCTCAGCCTCTAGATTTGTTGGGAAATATTGAACATGCACAGGACAGGACAGTCATTAACTGCATGGTTAAACCAACTACATACGGCACATTTTTGTATTTTATTGTTTTTAATATGACCAATAGCATTATCAACGCTACCTGTCGAACAATTGGAAGTCATCTTCAATCCGTTCACAGGTAAGTAATTTATTTCCTAAAATTAATCAACAGATGTAAGGGAAATGGATTTTAGATTTAAATGAATGCAAAACACTGGGTGAAAACTTCGCGAAAATTACGGACAAAAATTCATAGGAATTTATTTATCTTTGTTTATATATCTTTGTTTGAGTTTGCTTTGAGAACGTTACTGTTAAAAATAGATATGTAGCTATGGAGAGTCAGAAAACGATTCGTCCTGCGGAGTACTGCTTACCTGGATTTGTAGCTGGTCTGGAACAGATGTGTATTTGTAACTGGTTTGGAGCAGATGAGGATCTGTTGAGCAATCGCGAAGTAGACCTCGTAGACGCTGATGGTTCCAATCTCGGATTTGGAGGAAGACGCGGACGTTTCTTCGTAAAATGGTAGGTGAGCTAGTAAAAACTATTGGTTCCAATCTTGAATTTGGAGAATGTGGTCTCCAGTTTGTAGTTCTTCATACGATGATAAAAAGTTAATATCTCTTCAGTGAGGAATCTTCATGCGATGAGTCTGACGAATACTGTACATGAAGCAATCTTCATATGATAAATCCGATGAATACATAATCTCTACTCCTTTAAAACAAGCAGGATGAATGATCGACTTGTAGAAAGAGAAGTTGTTGAAGGCTCACGCTGTCACCATTTATTATATAATAATGGAAACTAAAGATATTTTTTTTAATTTCTTTTTGTTTTTTCAGTTTCCAGGATAGTCATAACCTCTAGAGTTTCTCTCAGGTTTTGCGAAATTATTTTACTCAAGGGTAGAAATTACTCAATGTTGCAGTTGTTTTTTTAATAAAATATAACCATTGATGATTGATTAATCATCAGTTATATATGGTTTGACTTTTTCTAACGTTTTTGATGAGAAGCAGCGAAGTAGTAAAGCTAGTGAGGGAAATCGAGGAAAGTCGAGTTCTCCCTCTCAGTTTTCCCCTCGTCTTGTCCCTCTTCTTATTTCCTTTTAATTCCTCAAGTCCATACTCTCGTCAGATTACATCCTTTTATAGTCTTATAGGGTAAAGGGGTTTGCGTAAGTTGGGAGATTTAAAAGGATAGGCTGTTTTTATAGATGTCATTTGAGAAAATCCACGATTATGTAATTAAAGGTTTTACCAATATTCAACACATACACACACACACATACACACATACACACACACACACACACACACACACACACACACATATAAATATACAGTCTGCGCAAAAAGTATTGTTCCGATATGCTGTACAATGCTTACTATGAGAACGATAGTTTTTTGCACATTTTACGCAAAGGGCCGATGTTGTTGGGTCTGTATTGTACGTTCGCCATCGCTACTGGGTGAAATGCATTAATAGTGTGATTACCAGAGATCCCGTGGGTAGGTGTTGCACTTTGGCCGCTCTAGCCCTTTTATTTTGTCATTGCCGGACCCATTTATAAGTGGGAAACAATTTTGACTCTAATTACATGTTCGAAGCATTTTATAAGGTAAGAGGTGAGAGCTACTAGCTGATAGTTCTCCGGCATTCCTCTGTTACCTCCTTTGAATAAGGGAGCAATGCTCGCGTTCTTTAATAGAAGTGGAATTTGTCCTGTGTCAAGTGATTTTATTCATAATATGTATAGTGGCTTGGCAATACTCTCTTTACATTTCTTCAGAAACATAGCACCCTACGTGTCTGGCCCTGGTGCTGAATTTTCTCGTATTTGTGATAGAGCCTTAATTGCGTCTACTTCCAAGAACTCTAAATCCACTAATAGATTCGTGTTCGAACTTGTTCTTGGCTGATAAGTATTTCAAAGAGTTCCTCTGGATTTCCTTTCTTCTCAGACTAATGGGTGCCGAGCACAGAGTTAAATTGTTCCAAAAGCAGTTAGGGTTGCCAGATGTCCTCCACAAAAATACCGGACACCAGCAGCCGGGGGTCGGGGGTGTAAAAAATAAAAATGCAGTTTCTTCATTACTTGCAAATCGGTTCATTAGATGCTTTATAAAATCAGTTAATTATATGGATAAATAACACTTTAATCAGAAAATAATCTTGCAACCGATTTACAAATAACTGAAAACATTAAGGTATTAACAAGCGGTAGCTCGCTATCGCCCTCCAGATTTTTTTTCACTACTTAATTTTTTTTATTGGTTGTAGATTTAAAATTATATTATATGAAGCCCTCATAGGAAGAAGTGGCTAAGCGACAAAAGTATGGCATATCAAATCTATCTCATATATATGGCATATCACTGGATGGTACAATTAGAAGCACCGTCGTTTAAATATACATCAATTTTTTATGATCCACAAATAAGAAGACAGTATTGCGTTTGTTGAATACTATAATATGATGGAATGCTTTTTCCCCTCTAACATATCGGAAAATGGTTCACTTGGAGTCTTTATCGTTTATTTTTTGTCATACTTTATAAAATAATATAATTACAAAAATTTAATGAATCATAACTGCAAATCGATGAAAGAATGGAGCTTAATATCCCAATTAAATTGTGAGTCCTTTCGGGCTATCCAATCAATCACAAATGTAAAGAGAAAAAGACATTTTTTTTTCACTTTTTCATGTATTTTTTTTTATTATATTATATGAGGCCCTCATAGGAAGAAGTGGCTAAGCTACAAAATTTAAAAAAAACGCCATTACCCCCATTACCCCCACCCCTCTACTCCATTACCTTCCCAACCCCACTCTCCCATTAACCCCACACACAAAAGTAAAAAAGCCATTACCCCCACCCCTCTCCCCATTACCCCCACCCCAACTCCCCAATTACCCCACCCTCTCTCCCCATTATACTGCTACCCGCCGAGGGCGGGTAGCAATATATATATCACAGTATAAATGTGAAGCTCAAGATTTTCACGGCTGCGTTCTTTTCTGTAATTTTATCGCGGTGCTGGGGCCTTCGGACCCAGTAACCGGTGACCTAGGACCGGGAAACTTGACAGAGCACATCGTCAGCTCATGGGCTATCAGTTGGTTGTGGTTGCAGAATTTTCTGATGTGTCGTTTAGGCTGTGCACGGTTCCGAAAAAAGCGGACACACATACACACAGGCACATTTTAGCTCAATAGTATATTAGATGAAAAGAAATCAACTTTATCTATATTTAACTTTATTCGAACAAAATTACATAACATGCACAAAATTCCATCCAATACAGCGCTGTCAAAGTATCCAATTCTTTATCAGATCGCAATAGAAAAATATGTAAAATAATTATTGACTTTAAAAAAAAAATTATGGATAACCCAAAAAAGTAGATCTATTAAAGCTACACCTATTAAGACAAAAATAAAAAAGCAAAGACGTAAAGACGTGGTTTACTTTTACGTGTCCGGTATTCTTTGATTTTTTTAACCGGACCGAGAGCGCAAATACCGGACACCTGGCAACCCTATAAGCAGTTCAATTATTTTTTCTGGGTCATTTGTATATTCTGTCGACCCCCATCTTTTAATGGGCCAATACTCTCTTTACATTGTATTTTTCTTTTCGCAAACTTGTAAAAGTATTATTTTATTTTATTTTTTTGTTTTCTGCTACCTTGTGTTTCTTCTCGTTTGTTTTGTGAATGAATGCTTGTTTCAGGGCCATTTCTATTTCGCATAATTTTTCTCTAGTTTGAGTCTCCTTGCTTGAGCGCTGCATCCGTGGAGATTTTTTAGTTTTTTCCGTTGTCTAAATAGTGTTCTGATTTTTCTCTCTATCTGCTACGTTTTCTTTTTCTCTCTTCGGAACAAATTCCAGCAATGACTTTAGTTTCGCTTTCTATTATAGATTTTTTCTCGAATCTTCTCCTGAAAAAGCAATTCTCAATTTGCTTTCTTTAAATCTTCATTTACACTTCCCCAATCTACTTTCTGTGAAATCATATTTAAACCTTCAAATATTTATTCTGACTCTCTGGGATGCATTTTAGGTCTCCTAGTTACTAACTTTATTTGTATCGATTAAGTTATGGTTGGAGAAGTTTGTGTGCGTTGTATTTTTATTTATAATTATGTCATTGTTATTTGTCAAACTTAAATCCAAAACGTTATATTTTCTATTCATTTCACAAATGTTCCATAGTATCTAATAGCATTGTTAACTGGTTCTATCATCTTTAATAATGTTACCCTGGAACTTCTCAATACACGTATATAACTTCGTCATTCGTCCA
>JAJOZX010015285.1:10000-20000 GCA_023014485.1 Bathynomus jamesi | reverse complement strand
TGAAAAAGAAAATTTCATGTTTTTTCATCGATTTTTTTTTGTTGCATAACAAAATTTTAGAAATCGGAAGGACGCTTTTTCATTTTCTTTTAGTGGGATGGTCACGGAGTGGTATGAGGTAACAAATACCAAAGTTCCTAGGCAATTTACAGCAGAGGTCCGGAACGTTTCTTTCCAGAAAAAAAAAAAAAATATATATATATATATATATATATATAATGTTACACAGACCGTATATGCAACAAGGAACTCTTCTGAAAAAATTAAATCTACTGTAGTCCGAATAAGTAATGGTAAATGACGAACACTATAGTTTTTCTTTTTCATGATGTTAGCCCGACGTGGGCAACGGGTCACTCACAGAAAGGCTTCAAAATATAACTTCCCTCACCAGCTATCTACCAAGCAGATAGGATTCAGCTTTGGGACAGGATCTAGGGTTTAAAGCCACCTAGCCTACTTCATTCAGAACTTCAATGTACGTAAGGAACTCGTTGGATTCACGTCGGATTGAATACATCAAAGAAAAAGGGGGTGACTATTATATTTTTAACCAAAAACCAAAACTTAAACCTTAACTGGGAATTTGAGCGTCCACTTTTCAAAGCACAAATGAAAGTTTCTCATGGGACCATTCTGAGTTGTATTTTATATATATATATATACCATTTCGGACTTCACTATCGAGAATGTAAGTCTTGATTTTTCTCGTCTTGTGATTTTTCTACCTGTGGAAAATTGACACTCAGATTCACAACTGGAACCTTGAATTTTTTTTTTAATATAAGGAGTGGCCAAAGGCGAGCGCCCGCAAAAATGCCTCCCTTGCCGAAATCAAGGTCTCCAAAGCTCTTAGAAAACGATGCCTTCTTTTTATACAAATCCTGAATAGATTGTATAAGTGTGTAAAATACCTGTGTGTGTAGTGGGGAAAAGAGGGAGAAGTGTGTGTTTGAGAGCATGCTGGACTGCTCACATGATAGATGAGACAAGGAAAGAGATTAGCTGAAGAGGACAGTAACAGGAGAAACGGAAGTTCCAGCGCTCCCTGTCTCCTGCCTGACGTACCCCCCCCCCCAAGGAGGTTTTCCCTCGATTGGTGTCTACAATCTCCTTCTACTAAGATATGTTTTTTCTGCTTTTAATAATAGTGGAAATATGAATTGATTTCCCCACCATTTTAAAGGTAAAAAATCTGGGAAAATGCATGCAAAATTGTGCATGTTCAATTGTTCATGCATGCTATTTATTCCATTTATGGCACCCCAGCGTGGCACCAGATAATTTTAATGGAATTTTAATCATTACCTCCAGTGTGGGAGGGTTAACATTTAAAAAACCTCTGAACGCAAAGGAGTTGTTTAAATGTATGACAGGTTGTGTTAACTTTTATCCCGTCGTAGTGTAATAGCTAGCGCCCTCACCTTCTTTTCGAGAGATGGTGGATTCAAACCCTGGTGGGACAGTTTTTTTCATCATATATAATCGTGCGTGTTCATGCATGATATTTCATATATACAATATATATATATATATATATATATATATATTACTATATGCTGTATATGTATAACCATTTGCAATAACTTAAGTGCTGCTTTATCTTAAAACGGTGTTTCTAATTTCATGGAAAACAATATCGTGAACCCTTTTTGATTGCAGACCTCTTCATTTCCTAATACCTTTATTTTCCTCTCCTCCTCCAGCGTTCCATATCATCTGATTATTCCAGTATCCGTGTTCTACATTCATTTTCGTCTCATCTGCCAAGCTATTCAGCCTTTATTCAATTTCAGGTACTGCGATTATTGACTTTCTCGCTTTTATTTATCCTATAAATATTTGGCTTAACGATACATCGCAGAAAAAAACATTCTATCGACAAATTTTTTTTAGCGGTGTTAGATTAAGTTAGGTCAGGTTAGGTTGAGTCGATTGTACATGAAATTATCCATCGATGAAATGTGTAGAGATCGTGAATATTCTGTTTTTTTATGCTTTCTACAGCTGAAGTAAACCAAAATTTAAAAATTTGTTAGTAGAGCGCCAATGCATATGTCATTCTGAGGATTATTATAGAATATAGATAGTTGACAGAGGCCTTTAATTAAGTTGAGTATATACTGTAGTAACTTGAAACTCCAAATTCAAATGCTTGATCCGTTTTGTTCAAAAGCAAATGTTTGTATTTTGAACGGGTAACTACCAAATTATATTTTAACATACAGAAAACAAAGACTTCCTGCCACCTTCTATACATAGAAATATTATCTTCTATTGCCTCAAATCACTCAAAAAAGAAGTTTTGAATACCATTTCTTCTATCTAAAGAAGTTATTGTATCATTTGACAAGAAGCTTTGGTAACCAAAAGAAGGAAAAACTTCCCCTATAGCATGCACCCTCAAAAAGAAGTTATAAGTTCTAAATTTAGAAAGTTTTATTTTCATTGTATAAACAAAAAAAAAAATCTTTTCTTGTTAATACTTAAAAACAATCGGTCAAAGAACTTACTGAAACTGCTAATTATAAATCATAGTGATAATTCCCGCCTCAAACAACAGCTATCCTCTTTAAAGGCTTAGAAGCCGGAATTACTAGCTGCAGCTTTTACATAGGGAAAAATACTTGGTTACAACAGCCAGAATACATATCAATCAACTAATGCGTCAATTCATCCATGCGATGATGCACTAACTGAGCTTGGTTTTGTGGTAAAGGTCATATGTAGTTAGTGCGAACGTAACATGGTCGGATTATCCATTTAGATTAGTTGGGAAATTGCAGTTGACCATGTATTTGATTAGTGTAATAAAGTATTTTATTTTTCTCCATCGTCCGCAGCTCAGTCGGTAAAACCATTTTTATATAAGCGAAGTGAAGGCACATCCGTTCCCGATGAAGCTGGAAATAATAACAAAGGAGTTAGGCCGGCCGCACACAGGATCGTCTTGCGACTCATGACTAATGACTTGGGTCGTGACGACTCTAGTCGTCAGTCGCAAGACGATCCTGTGTGTGACCGGCCTTAGGGCATTGGGCATTTTCGGTGGTCCGTATTATATATGTTAACCCCTCCGTCTATCTGTCTCAATAGGTTGATTTATTTTGCCAAATATTTTAAAACAAGGTAAAGAATTTAGCTGTAGCAATGTCAGACTGAGAAGCAAGATATTTGAAGAGGAAGTCATATTTTTATTTTAAACCGCACATTTGACAGATCTGATGGTATCATGATCTGCCGAGTTAACTAAAATTGGAAAATGAAATATGCCTTTTATTATGAATTACAATTAAACCTGCGTATGAGCAAAAATTAAATTCTTAAGATTTAAAATTAAACGTTAACCAGGACATGACTTCAGCTTTTACAACGATGAGAGAATGTATACAGGAAATGAACATTGCAGAATTTAACAAGATTACATTATTAAGCTAAATCTAAAAAAATTATTAAGTAATTTAAAAATAAATAATTCACCAATTATTTAGCGGAAATAAAATAGAAAGCAAATAAAATTTTTATCCAAACTCGTGTCAGCGTTAAGCGACTTTGGACTCTATGTGTCAAAATGAATATAAGAATATAAATATACATAAGAATATAAAGATTATATAAATATACGAATTATACGAATGAACATAAGAATTATATGAATGAATATAAGAATTATATGAATGTAGAAATTATTCAGTATTCATTTTTACACACACACACACACACACACATATTTTCCATACATTTAATTCGCATACTCAAATCTTATTTTCCAGAAACTTTTTTTTTTAATGTCATTTTCATTTTAACTGAAATTGGTAAAAAATATATTAATAATTATTAGCACAAAGGTTAATGTTATTTTTTTCATTACAGACTAACTATAGAACTTCGATATTTGAATTATGGCTGAATATTTAAAATCAGTTATTATGTAACGCATTTTTAAATCTTACGTTAATAAAAAAATATATATTCGAGCAAATTTTTACTTTTCTTCTCTTTTTCCAATAATAATTTCCAATAACTCAACATCGATATAATATTACGATATAACTATTATTATTTCAGTCGTAATATATAAAAAATATATTGTGTTGTTTCAACAGAAAGTTGTTACAACGAACGAAAGATATTATTAAAATGTTGAGCAAATAATTTCCGTGTTCGTTTAATTCTGGAATAATAATTAGTAAAATCAAATCAAATTTTTTAAAATAAATAAAATTAATATATTTTCAGGTTTTAATATGAAGAGGGATTTATCTTAAGCCATCAATTAAATTTGTTTTACTGCGATGTTGGAAGAAATGATGATTTCGCAAAAAAGAAGGATTCACCAGAGAACGAATTATACAAACTGTCATTCATTTTTTTATGCGGGAAGGAGGGGCCAAGGGGGTCACATAAACGCTTCTTCCATATAAGAAGAAGAGAGTCAAATTCAAGATCCAAGGTTTTCGAGAGTCCTGAACACTCTGCATTTGAAAGATTGAGGGTCATAGACAGAGGGAAAGATGGATTAAGAAGATTGTGGTTCAGAGGATTACATCATTTCCCTTTAAGCGAAGTAGACACCGAGATCGGAAGTTCGACTCCCGATGATGCTGGTAATAATAATTAAGGAGTTAGCTCAATGGGTCACACTAGTTGGCTTAAGCGTTGTGTCAGTTTCTGGCCTTTCTCACTGATTAATTATTTACAACAAACTTGATTCACTGAACCAAATACCCCAACCGTAAACCCGTGAATTTAGTACATTTATTGAAATAACAAATGATAAGTTTATGGCCAATAATAATAACCAAAGCCTTTCTGCATTTAGTGAGTGGGCACTATAACTTACAACATGACCTGGGATTCAAAACCCCGACCCCGAAGTTGCCGTTTTTATGGGTCACAACGTCACCCACTCGTCAGTGGTGTCGACTCAACGAAGACAGAACAAATTATTGTGTATATACTCCAAAATTTTCAATTTTTACGCTTAATAACGTCATCACTGCTTCTGTTTATACACACCACACACACACACACACAAATATATATATATATATATATATGATAGCCTCTTAAGATATAAATTGAATTTGGTAATTTTTCATTTATTTATTTATTTATTTATTTACGTATGAAACTAGCTCATTATTTATTCCTAAAGTAACGAGAAGCTATTATCCAGCCTCAGAATTTAATTTCATATGACGCACGATACATATTAATTAATAATTGTATAGCCGGGAAAGGAATTTCCTCTCAACACTTTTAATTATGAATAGGTAGCAACTACGTTATATTTACAAACTAGCAGACCCGCAAAATATTTGCTGTCAAATGAGTATCTTTATTGCAATATTACTTCTTTAAATACAGGATTTCTACTTATTCTTTTATCAACCACTTTAACAGACTCAAAACTTGTCACTCTAGAAAAAGCTACATAAAGGTGTCCATGTGTAAAAACAGGCTTACGTATATAAATATAAAACATGTGCGGTCAAATTAGAATCTTTATGAAGGCAACCCGAGAACAATGCAGCAGAATTATGAAGACGCTATGGCAATTGTAAGAAAATTCGGAGAGCCGGATCTATTTATTACATTCACTCGCAATCCAAGATGGATTGAAATCGCTGAAAGCATTGTCACTTATGAAAGACCAGAATATAGGCCAAATATTGTTACAAGAGTTTTTCACATGAAACTAAAAGAGCTGCTTCATGATTCAACAATAAAACATATGCTCGGAAGCCAAGTGCACTTTCTTATGTAGTTCATACACCTTCAAATTTCAGCTAGTGGGACTCACCGTAAAATAACGGGTTGAAGTTTCTCACATGCCCCACACCATCCGCACACCTTCCACACTCACCCTATCTCCCCACATACACCACACCATCCCCACACCACCCCAACATCTTCCACACCACCCCCACAACCCACACCTTCATTACCACCCCCACACACCCCTCCCCACCAAAAAAAATGACGTGTTGGAGTTTCACACATGGAATGGAATTCCAGAACGTGTCAGCTTTACATAATGGAATGGGGAAAGAAACACGATTCTAAATATATTCATTCAAAAAATCTGTTCTTATTTATTGACTTTTAGTATGAAATAAAAAATATGGAAAAACTGAAGGTGTTTATTTAATTTTCTCAACCCTCTGTATGCTTGTCTTGCATGTTACCTCCTACTTCCCATCTCGCAATCCATTTACAGTATATACCGTTGCTCACGAAATTCCCGACTCTCTTGCTATTGACGTTGGTGACATATCAGCATTCTTCCCACCTGCATAGTATAAGTTTTTAACGATAGTCGGAATTCATTTACAGATAATTGTGTGTTTACGCTTCCAAATTAGAAATCCAACTAAACTAATGTAGTTTAGGAGCGAAAACGTATTCAGAGAATGATATTCTTATCTTAGATAAATTGTATTTCATAACCTAGTGCGTTAGACATATCAAAAGCTTTTGACAGAGTCTGACGCAAATCTTTAATTTCCAAACTGCCCTCCTTCGGTTTCTATCCTTCTATCTGTACCTTCATCTTTGATTTCCCTTCTGGCCGACCAGAAATCTAGATGGCCACTGTTCTTCTCCAAAAGCTATTAATAGTAGTGTCCCTCAGGGCTCTCATCTTTCCTGGAAAGATCATATATACTCTCTTTCCAAAGCAGATTCTAAGAGGTTAGGTGTGTTGTAACGGCTCCGCAGTTTCTTCACCCTCACTCAGTTGCTGTCTCTGTACAGGAGTCTTGTCCGCACCTGTATGGAGTACGCTTCTAATGCGTGGGGTGGCTCAACCCACACAGCAGCCCTATTTGGCCGGGTGGAATCAAAGGCTTTTCGTCTCATTAATTCCCCACCTCTTACTGACTGTCTTCAATCCTGCTTTCTTCACCTCAATGTTGCTTCACTCTTTACTATCGCTATTATAACGGACAGTGCTGTTCTGAACCCTGTAACTGCATGCCTACTCCTTTAAGGAGAGCAGACATTACCAGACTTTCTACACATTTTCATTCCTTTTGTCCAATTCTCTAACCCAATGGTTAATCGGTATTTTCAATATTTCATCTACTTAACCGGTGAACTCTAGGACAATCTTCCTCAATTCATCTTTCCCCCCTGTCTGTGACCTCCAATATTTAAGACACAAAGTGTCCAGGCATCTCGAAAGCCTTGGACCTTGATTTTGGCCCTCTTCTTCCTCTATGGGAGGGGCGTTTTTGCGGGCATTCGCCCTTGGCCCTTCCGTTCTGCATAAAAAAAACGAATTTTTACTATATTTCTGGGCTTCGTCGTTGCGAATGAGTTTAACAACCTATATATTCACAATATTCATTTAGTTTTATTCGTCGTAAATGTTCTTCAAAGTTTCCCACATTTTTATTACAAAAAAAACAAAAATCAATAAATAAATAAATGTATGCTTTAATTAAAGATAATTTAGTCTCAATGTTCAGTTAATTAATTGGGTAAAGGAAATCAAAAGAAAAATTTCAGTGGAGTAAATTAAAACTCCAATATCATTAATTAATTAAGTTTAGTCACACAACCAATCAAATTACCTCTTACATCTTCGAAATCCTTTCATAGTTTTCTACAATGTTTACCGTGTAAATAATAAGTAACTGCCACCTTATACTTTATTGAAAGCAAGTGTTCAGGAAATCTTTTTCCCGACTGTACAAACGTTCCAAGAAATCGTGTCCAGTCTATATATATATATATATATATATATATATATATATATATATATATATATATAACCCATTAGCGCTCAGTGTCACTTTACTGATTTTGTTGTGCCAGACGATTTTATTCAGTTTCGGAAAAGACCTCCAGGCACTAGTGGGTTAATAAGTTTGTGATGTGTCTATCAGAATCGACGTTTTGGGGGAAGAGGGGTGGGTGGGGAAACATGAAACTCCTCAAACCCCACCCAAGTAGATGCATGAAGTTCGATATATATATATGTGTGTGTATGTGTGTGTGTGTGTATGTGTGCGTGGAAAACCTCAGGTTTGCCTTTTAGATACAAAAGTTGTTGGTTATCGATATAATTCTCTCTTTAATGATAAGTAGGAAACAGTTACATCGAAAGCAGATACAATTTATTTAACCGCTTTTGTAATACACCGATTAGGAAGCTAATTTTGCTTCACTATTAACTGTCGAGGCGATCCCACAGACTAAATTTTACAGAAAACATGTATATGTAATCAAAAGAACATTAGTATTTCGTGTGTATTCCTCTCGCATCAGTTACGCCATTCACCAATTTATCCATCGAGATTGTTTTAGCACATCATTGCGGAGTTCGAAGCCCTTCCCGAATCTCCTCAACATGAGCGTTAAATGTTCCTGCATTCCTTTAATTCAGAGGGTCCCATTCTCTCCACAGTTTTCCTACAGGATTAGATCTGGTTATTTTGCTGGCATATGAAGTCGTATTGTTTCTGGAGGACTTCCAACCATGCCATTACAACTCCGCTGCTATGCAACAGCTATTGTCATCCATCAAGTGGAATGGATCATGTGCCTGAATCACATACACTCAAAATAAAATCTTCTAAATTTAGAATTTATAACTTCTTTTTGAGGGTGCATTCTATAAGGGAAGTTTTCCTTCTTTTGGGTATCAAAACTTCTTGTCAGATGATATAATAACTTCTTTTAATGATACATAACTTCTCTTTTTGAGTGATTTGAGAGAGAATAAGATAACATTTTTAGGTATAGTTACGGGAAGTCTTTGTTTTCTTGCCTAAATTTAACGAAACTAATAAATATATAAGGTTTCTACTTAAGATCGTAGTAAAAATGCACCATAGACGTATCATATATGTTCTTATGAAGCATTAAAAATAATTGTTAAAATATTTAACTTAATCATTTATGTTTTAAAACTTAAGATTAGATATAAAAATACACTTGAATAAATTTAAAAAGAAAAATTTAATAGTAAATATCTGATATTATGATTCGTGTTTGTGAAACAGACGTATCAAAGAAAAGGAAATTCAAGGATAACTTTAAATTAACTTATGTAGATATAATTTAATCTAAGCCCTTAGAAGTTAAAGAGATAGTAAATATTTAGTTGAAATACTTTTACGCTGAATTTTTAATATTTCATATAAGTGGGTATGTGTATATCACGTGGGTATCACGTATACCACGTAATATAAGTATTACGTGTATATCACGTACCCACTTATATGAAATATTCAAAATTCACCTTAAACATATTTCAACTAAATATTTACTATCTCTTTAACTTGTAGGGGATAAGATCAAATTATATCTAAATAAGTTATTTTAAAGTCATCCTTGAAGTTTCTTTCTGAAATTGTAAATATTTTTATTATACAGGGTGTACATAAAGTCAGGATCTATTTTTGTGAAGCACTTGGGAATTATATGGAATTCAATCATAAAATGATAAAGGGGTAACATTTATTAAATAATTAAGAGTAGGATTCGACGTGACGCCCATCAATATCCCTGCACAGCTCAAATCGTTCCGCAGCATTTCTAAACACATTCTGGAGCATTTGCGGGGTTATGTTATCTGCAGCAGTTCGTATACGTGTACGTAAGTTTTCAAGACTCGTAATCTTCGTCTGATAGACGTGCGACTCGATAAAGCCCCATGCAAAGAAATCTAAAGGGGTTAAATCTGGTCATCTCGCTGGCCAAGGTCTGTTGCTTCCGCGTCCGATCCAGCGATTTGGAAAACGTCCATTTAGATAATCCTGAACAATTTTGGCATAGTGACAAGGAGCACCATCATGTTGATAGACGACGGGGATAGGATTGTTAGTACCGTCGTCTATCAACATGATGGTGCTCCTTGTCACTATGCCAAAATTGTTCAGGATTATCTAAATGGACGTTTTCCAAATCGCTGGATCGGACGCGGAAGCAACAGACTTGGCCAGCGAGATCACCAGATTTAACCCCTTTAGATTTTTTGCATGGGCTT